>JABUQX010051845.1:92500-98315 GCA_015478945.1 Trachelipus rathkii
TAGCAACTTTTCTAAATCCTAAATACAAAACCTCTTTGGAACCCGTGTTTTACAGAGGGTTAAAATAATTGAGCATCCTATGTGATGAAACTGCTTTAAAGGGTTAAAATCCAATTTTTTGCCTGGGACGGGCCCCAGTTTTCACCCCACCTAAATGGACATAATATCGGAAATTTTCAGCCGATTTTGACTAAATAAACACCAAAATGGTAGCTTCTCCCCTCTAAAACGGTTGATTTCCGGTGGTTTTTTCTGTGGTGTAGTCATTTCTTTCAGAATTTTTTAAATTTTCAATTTTCATGTTTTTGACATTCTTGGCATCAACTTTCCAGAATTTGTTCCGAGAATGACGCAAACTTGAAATATGCGCATAAGATAGGTCCATTATCTAAAAAAGTACAGAAGGTACTGTTTCGATGTGTTGTGAGTTTGGTGTCTCAGCGTTGTCCAAATTTCCCAAACCATTTTTTTTTTTTTTGAAGAATGAAAAAGTGCATAATTTTGTGTCTGTTTAGGCGAAGTGGTATGAAACTTTCAGGATTGATTGTAGTCCGGGTTTAGCACACTTTTACTTAGATAATTTCTTGTATATGCATTAGTTAAGGATTTGTTCTTGGAACAAATTTTCAAAAAAAAAATTTTTGGGAAATTTTAAAAAAATTTCTTTTGGTTATACAAAAAAATTATCTAATTAAAAAAGGACATTAATCTTCGCCCAACTATAACAAGCGTCTGATAAATTTGATGTGATCGAGATAAGTAGAAAAAAAATATATCAAATTTCACTTTTCAGAAAATTTAATCGTTCAAAAAATGTGAAATATTATATTTTTTCTCTACTTATCCGATCAACATTACGGATTTGCAGGGTGCTTTTGATAGCACCATGCATGTAACCATGTCTCTCGATTGGTTCTTTATACCCAAAATAAAAATTTCATAAAAAAATGCCCAAAAAATTTTTTTTGAAAATTGTTTCCAAGAACAAATCCAAAAACTAAGGCAATACAAATAAAATTATCTAAATATAAAATGTGCCTCTCCTCCGACTACATAAATCCTGAAAATTTCATCCACTCACACCAACAAAAAAAAATATCCAATTTTCATTACAAAGATAAAAAAAAAGGGTTTGGAAAAGTTGATACAACGCTGAGCCACAAAACAGTCAAAAAATCGAAAAAAGTACTTCTGTAACTTTTTATGAATAATGCGACCCTAGTCTATGCAGATATTATCAATTGAATCTTCGGAGAAAAGAATTCTGGAAGTTGATGCAACAAGAATTCAAAATACATGAAAATGAAAATTTGAAATCTGAAAGAATGGACTACAGACACAAAAAACACCGGAAATCAAGAGAGAGAGAGAGGGCAAAAAAAAAAAAAAAGCTTAACATTTTGTTTTATGTAGTCAAAATCGGCTGAAAATTCCGAAGTTTATGTCCATTTTTAGTGGGTGAAAAACTGGGCCCGTCCCAGTGCAAAAAATTGATCTACCTAAAGGCAGAAATATCACGCCAAAATAAAAAATCAAGAAGATCACACAACAGACACGCAAATGGCAATTACCATCTGTTAGCATATCATGCTTGATCCATGAACGTTCTTTAGCTTTCAAGCAGCGAAAAGAGTCTTGTTCAGAGGTGTCAAAAGACCCTCTATCATTGATCGAAGAATCAGAAAGAGAAACCTTGAATCAGATAAAATCCACTGGTGTTGTGGAATGATAATTGTAAAAGTTTTCCACATCTTGCAGGAGTCGTCAGAATTCTTAGCATGCCCTTCAAGAAGTGTAGCTAGTGAGCGTCTTGTCAGTGGTGCAGATCTCATTACGACGAAAAGATAAGCAAACTTCTCCCATGAAAGGGCTTCAGAAGCTTTTGTTTTGAACCATAACTTGAGAATTATTAATTTCAAGCATTAATATAAACCTTTTCCCAAGGGTGGAGGATGGGGAAAGAGGTTTGTGGCGTGCCAAAAGAGTTTGGGTCCAAGCATCCTGCCTTCTGTAACAAGCTATATATATATTATATATATATATTATAATATATATATATATTATATATATATAGTATATATATATATATTATATATATACACTATATATATATATATAATATATATATATATATATATATATATATACATATATATATATTATATAAGATGAAGTTCCTTGGCCTAACGTCTAAAAACTTAACTTAATCCGCTATCCGCATCCGGCAATCCGCGATAGGAATTTTAAAAACTTATCCGCTAACCCGACATCAAGCGGAATTATGAAAAGAAAGAATCACTATCCGCTGATCTACCAATCTTTAAAAAAATTAATAATATAAATTAATATATAGAAATATTTAAGAATATTAAGATAATGAAAGAATATATAAATATAATGAGAAGAAATAATAAGATATATATATAATAAGTAGAAATATATAAAAAAATAAGTGTATATTACTATTATTAAAACCATAATATAGTATGAGTGAGGACTGGACAAGTAAAAGAGGGTGAGTAAAAACAACAAACGAAAATACCAAAATAAGCTATACGGTCAAAACGACAGAGTGGATAGTGGACACACAAATCACCACTAATAACAAACCCACTACTATCGACGATGCCACACCCCTCCACCACGCCAACGACGACAACAGGGGAGATCCGAATGGACGGACGGAAGAAACAAAGGAGGTCGATTCCCATTGTATGTGCAGAAAAGCCGAATTTAAATAGGATATTTTCGACTGGGGGCTAAAAGGAGGCGACTACGGGGAGATTTGCGCTAGGGTCGAAAGGACGCTTATGAAATATTACAAAAAGCGCATATTAGAGGCGATTAGGAAAGCAGGATGTGCACCCAATGCGGTTTCACTGTTCATCACGAAAGCAGCCCGGACGTCACTATTAGGGGGAGCAATTATCATTTCCTTCTTCTATGTGATTAACTATACTCCATGATCTAGTCTTGTCTTTCCAAAATCGCTTTCCAAGTCGGCGTTGTATTGAGAATCGGGGAGTGATCTTCTTCTTCTGTTTTGCTGTCTTAAAATTCAGGTGCGTTCCTCAGGGTTCGTTTTTATCTGTCCTTACTTTATTTCCTATTTTACTAAGCATTAAAGAATGAATGGAGTATCTGCAAACCAATTCAAACCTCTGCAACTCGTATTCAAACCGTCATAGTTCGAACTGAACGAGAAACCGCATGAACTCCCCCACTTCATATCCATTCATATCTCAACATAATCAAAATTCTGCTCCCTCTATTTAAATATAAACATTCTTAGAGAAATTGAGCTACTCGGATCATATAAGTAATATTCCGATATATCTCTCGACTGAGTGATGTGGGAGGTTCGAACATGCTTGGTCCGGAGGGGGTTCGTGTCTTTCAACCTTGTATGAATTAATGAAAGTATATATTAAAAATGTCGAGCATAGGGTTGAATATTTAATACAAAAAGTGCATCGACGCCGTTCCTCCCAAAGAATGGCCACGGCCTAAGCATCATTCCTAAGCTCCAGTAATTCTTTCGTTCTTTACAGTAACTTCTTCATGTCTCGGCTATTATTCTCCGTGGTATACATTCTTTCTAACATAGTTGATCAAACAAATATGTATAAAATATCACTATAGGCCATTAATCGGATTAAACCAAAATAAATAAATATTGTTATTGGGTGAATGAAACCTCTACGAGTTACTAATAACATGACGTTTGCATAGGTCGGAGCATCAATATAATAGATAATATACTCTCAAGAACTTCATTTGTCCTACCAAGAACTGATCAGGAATAGACTTATTATATATGTTACCTCTCAACCTAGACCCTACAGATAATCGGTCCATTGAACAACCAGTGAGTACCACTACCAGATAGAAAGTTCTGCTTAAATCTACGTCACCTAGTACATTAGCAAAGAGTACTCGGAATCTCCAAGTATCTGGGATTTATGATCTTGCAGGTACCACTGTGATAATGAGCTATTTGGAGACATACCTGCATTATGCATGAGTAGAGCGAGCATCATACAAAAGATCTACGCCTAGTTTACTTGTTAAATTGACGACATCATGCTATGAATAAAGCAAAACTTCCGGATGTTTCTTGGGATGTGCGGACGTCGACATTACCATAGCACGCCCAGAGATGGTTATATTAAATATATATGACTAAATATTATGTATTATATATATATATTAAAATGATATTAAAATTATAAATTATATGTATTATATATATATGAATATTATATTAATAAGTATATATATTATAATATAAGTTAATTATAATAAATATATATAATATATATTAATATATATAATATATATTATATATAATATACTATTATATATTAAATATATATACTTAATTTAATTATAAAATATAATAGTACACTTATTATCTAGTCTTTACAACAATAATATGGTCAAAGTATTTGATATATAATTTTTTTATATTGTTATTTTTATTTAAATAATATTGTACTATACTTATAATTATGAATACCATAACTAAATGATAATATTTCTAAGTGGTATATACAGACTATAAATATAAATAAAAATATAATATATTAAGGTGTGAGTCACATTTGTACGGAGCATACGTATAATATAAATAATAATATAAAAAATATTAAAAATTTTAACATAAAGGAATATCCCAAGGTAAAACGGCAAAATATATATAATATAGACAGGAGCCAATATAAATATACTCTCGGGCCTCCGGGATAACAGATATCAAGTAGTTACGGAACTATATTTCCCCATATCTCTCCGTTAGTAAGAGGAGGGTGTCTATGTCCCGAGTATATACCTGCCCGCCTTTCCCCTGCTAATAGTGAGCGATTTTGCATGTCCTCGTCATTCGAACGAGGGTTCCTCCGACCGCCCGGCCCGGCCTATTCGCGTTGGTATGGGCGGAAAAGCTGCCGGCCGCGTGCCCTCGTGCGCCCCTTCGCCTTCCAGCTCCAACTTCCTGAAAAACAATTATATGCTTTTGTTTGCTTGTGTCTATTTTAAATAGTATATAATAAATATTATAAAGCTAAGTTACTTCTTACCTTTCACCTTTTGGGTGTAAACCTACATTTTGAAATATGTAAGCACTAGTGCTTCTTGGCTAGCTTGTGTCTGTGTCGGGTCTCTTTTTCATCGCACACATGTCACTTCGAGCAACCTTATAGGAAAAAGAAAAAAAAACATAATTTTCTATTTTTATATATTGATTTTTTTTATTTTATAAAAATTAGTATAAAAATCATATATTCTGGAACTGATCGTATCACAACAATTTATATGAAATGTGTTTTTCTCCTATATGATCAGGTTTTGCTTTATTTTATAATCGAATTATATCTCTAGTTATTTAAAGACAAAGGATAGTATATAACGTTGATCTAGTCACCATAAAAATATTAGATTTTTATAATAAAATTATATTTTTTAAAAATTATTAACGTTTATCTAAACTATATATTGGATAGCTATATATGGTCCCGGGACGATACTGAAATACATTGATTGGTACCATATAATGAAGGAACAATATGTGATTAAAAATAAAATATATATATTATATATATATTAATATTAATATTAATATTATAGTAATATATATATTATATATATATATTATATATTATATTAGATAATGAATATATATATATATATAGATAATAGATATATTATAATATATATTAATATTTATATATAATATATATATATATAATATATTATTATATATATAATATATTATATATATAAATATACTATATATCTTATCATATATATAAGTCTC
>JABUQX010051846.1:47500-51031 GCA_015478945.1 Trachelipus rathkii
TTTGTTTTACTGCTTTACTGCTTTAACTTTCTGCTTTACTGCTTTACTGCTTTAACTTTCTGCTTTACTGTTTTAACTCATATATTTATTAACATTATGTTTTCTTTTATATTTTTTATTTTTGTTTTATATTTATTATTTATTTTATTTTTATTTTTTTAATACTTTTTTTTATTTTTAATTTGTAATGCAAGAATAAAAACAACAGAGTTTTCTGTTATATTAAACATTTTATTTTAATAAAATTGTACGAAATTTTATTAAAAACCTATATTTTACTGCGTTACAACTTTAATTAAACTCATTATTCATTATCTACTTGACGGGTATGGATGTGGAGAAATTTACGTTCCGAAGTCCGGCTACATGTCTTGTAGCTGGGCCGACAGGCTGTGGTAAAACCTTTCTATTATTAAATATTTTAAAGGAAATGGAGATTTTTGAGCAAACCCCTGTAAAAATAATATGGTGTTATAATGTTTATCAGGAAAAATTTAAAGAATATAAAGATGTGATTCAATTTCATGAAGGCATATACGATATTAGATCGCTGGACAATATACATGGACACAAAATTATTGTATTAGATGATTTAATGCACAAATTGAATTTGGAAATAGCAGAAGCGTTCACAGTTTATTCTCACCATCTAAATATCTCTGTGTTTTTCATAACGCAGAATATTTTTCATCAAAGCAAGCATATGCGAAGTGTTTCTTTAAACACACAGTATTTGCTGTTGTTTGGTCAGAGAAGAGACATGAGTCAAATTAATGTATTGGCAACTCAAATGTTTCCCCTTCAAAGGAAAGAGTTCTTAAAAGTATATAAAGAGGTTACTTCGATCCCCCACGGTTATTTGATGTGTGAACTTCACCCCAAAAACACGCACAGAGTGTTGCTCCGTACCAACATTCTTCCCTATGAGATAGAAACTGTATACATACCTGAATAATGAGTGCTCTAGTTGCAAAGTATTTACCTCTTATAAAAAAATTTAAAAAGCTGAAACCATCTGAAAAACGTAAACTAATTAGCGAGGATGAGAAATTCATCCAGTGTGTATGTGAAGTCTGTTTAAATCTTATAAAAGGAAATGTTCCTTTAAACAGACCTCAGAAGGTAAAGCTACGTCGTTATAGAAACATCATTAAAAAACTCTCCCTCAACATAAAAAATTTGAAAAATAAAAAGAAGTTACTACAGAGAGGGGGAGGAGTATTCCTGCCATTACTCTTCTCCGTTATAGCTCCACTGATAACTAAGTGGTTGTCCCCATAATGAAGAAGGTTGCTGTACTTCCATATAATGAGTATGAGAAAATGAAGTATAATAATACAGCATCTGTACAGAATTCAGTTCCTCAGATTCATCATTCACAACCTCAATATGGACAGTTATTGCCGCACACTGCGCAAAATCCACAATCACAGTTTCATCATTCACAACCCCCATACACGCAGATATTACAGCCCAATGCATTGACATTACAACCTCTTTCACATCAGCAGCAACAGTTGCACCAACAGAATCCTTATATTGTGAACGACTCATTATCTTCAGCAGCCTCTTCTCCTAGCTTATATGTGATCCTAAGATGACAGATAACCAAATATGGAAAGAAGTGTTTTCAGATATTAAATTCAGACTATTAACATCTGAGAACGCATCTATTACCAGGGATGCCGTTAACAAAAATTGATAGATCTTTAAAGACTTGCACCTACATCCATCCCTACGTATCCCGCTAACCGATGAATGTAGATATACCTAATGAAGTAAAACTTGAAGTGAAAAATGAAGATAAATTTAAAAATATCCTAGAGGAGAGCTTACCTAATAGAGTGCGTAAATCAGGAATAGCTTTATATAATATTTTAAAAGACCAATTAACTTTGAATGAAGCAGGACAGATCGTAATTGATGATGAAATAGTTAAAGGATCAAATATTGTGGATTTGATAGCTGATCTCTCACGTAACTGGAAGAAAGGCCCTGTAAAAGGATGGAATGATATCAAACAAGAACTTCAGACTATTAATTTCCCCAGAACTTTAATCTTAAATACAAGCCGATTAGCAGACTTAGATAATATCCCCATGACACCTAGACCTGATTCAAGTCCATCAGGCACTTCTTACGCGTCAGATAAATTTAAACGTGTTACCAGAGCACGACTAAGAAAAACACCTTATAATAGGTCTAGTTGGATTAAATCGTAATTATGTATTATCATATATATTTAGTTGTAATGTTTGTGTATAAATAAATGTTATTTTAAATCTTTTTCTTTTTTTTCTCTTTCTTTTTCCCTTGTGACCTAATATCACATTTTTGTGACAAATATATATATATATATATATATATATATATATATATATATATATATATATATATATATATATAATTATATTTATATATTTTTATATTTAATTTTTATTAATATATTAACGCTTTATACTTGTGGTTCAGTTTACAACATGGAGGCGAAGGAGGTAGTTGATAAGTATTACTTCAATCTGAGGGAGCCAAATAGTTTTGGGGGTTTCACTAGGTTTGCTTTAAGGTATCCTAATATTGAGAAAAAAGAGTTAAAAGCATATTTGGAGGGTGAAGAGGCATTTACTCTACATAAACCTGTAAGAAAAAAATTTCCTACACGGAAAACCATATCTCCGCAGCTCGATAGCATATGGCAGTTAGATTTATCGGAAATGATTAAATACAGCTCTTATAATGAAGGTTTTCAATATATACTTTTTACAATTGACGTATACTCTAGATACTTGTGGTTGAAACCAATAAAAGATAAAAGATCAGCTACAGTTGCCGATGCTGTACTTGAAATTATAGAGGATGAGCGGAGAACACCTAAATCATTTTGGACAGATTCAGGAATGGAATTCAAGGGGCGAGAGTTTCAGGAGATGCTCTGGGAGTATGGTATAAGCTATTACAATACATTTTCCGTAAACAAAGCGGCAATAGTTGAAAGAGTCCAACGTACTATTAAAGAACGCATGCATAGATATTTTACTAAAATGAATACTTTTAAATATATTGATATACTGGACGATCTGGCTTATTCTTATAACAGGTCTTACCATAGAACTATAAAGTCAACTCCTTTAGAGATGTCAAAAACTAGAGGACGTATGGTACATAAGGGTGAAAAAGAAAACAAAATAAAAGATAATTCAGGAATAAAGGTAAACGATTATGTAAGAGTTTCTCGAACAGAAGAAAGGTTTAGAAAAGGATATGAATCCGGTTGGACTACGGAAGTTTTTAAAGTCCACAATATCCAACCATTCAGTCGTGATAGTTTAAAGTTATATTATCTGGAAGATTTAAATGGTGAAAAAATAAAAGGCGGATTTTATAAACAGGAAATACAAAAAGTAAGGTTCAATCCTGTAACTCATGAATATAAAATTGAAAAAATATTAGCTACGAGAGGTAAAGGAAAAAATAAGCAGTTACTTGTGAAATGGAGGGGATATCCGGCCAAGTTTAATACTTATATAAAAG
>JABUQX010051847.1:0-2500 GCA_015478945.1 Trachelipus rathkii
AAAACATAAAAGGTTTAAAATTAACATTTTATAACCAAAATGAAAGGAAGAGAAAAGAATCAAATTTGTGGATTAAAAGCCATTTTCATATATATATATATATATATATATATATATATATATATATATATATATATATATATATATATATATATATATATATAATATATATATATATATATTTACTTTTAAATATATATATATATATATAGCCAACCCTTAACCAACTAATATACCATATATATTTATATATATATATATATATAATATATATATATATATATATATATAACATATATGCTGCTGCTGCTACTACTCTTTCTTATATATATATATATATATATATATATATATATATATACCCAAAAATATTCACATTAGATACTTGAGTTATTGTTATTTTAAAAGTTTTCTTTAATTTAAAATTGATTCGATGGGTAACTGTTATTGTTTTTCTTTCTAAATTCAGATATTAGAATTTAAATATTAATTATTTTTATCCGAAATGTGCATTAAACACAAATAAATGTTGATTTTAATTTTTTTTTAAATAAAACGAGTGTTTTATTAGATTCCTCGGTAGGAAATAAAACAAGTTGTAGAAAAATTAAATTCACGAATGTTTTTAGTGTATACTCTTAGAATTTCCTCTCGGCTATTTCGGAGAAGCACGAGCTGTCAGCTTTTATAACTGATTGAAAAATAGCATTATTCAATCTCAATTTTGTTTAAATTTTAAATAATCTTTAATATGTATTATGTAATAATTTTTCATATGATCAATTTTCGCAAAATAAATAAAAGAATTTTATCGTAAGTTTATGAAATTTGTAGAAGATCGATCGTTTCTATTATGATAACTCGTGCTAAGCTCGAGTGTAAGAGTTACCTCTGATATATATATATATATATATATATATATATATATATATATATATATATGTAATAACTTATAACTCTACTATATATGTATATATATATATATATATATATATATATATATATAAATGTATATATAGGCCTAGATGTATAATAACCAATATATATATATATGTATATATATATATATATATATATATATAATATATATATCTTTATATAATATATATATATATATATATATATATATATATATGTTTATATTATCATTTTAGTCTTTATATTAGATTCTCATTTACATATAAATGAATAAAATTTTATTTTATTCAGTTTCCTTATAAAACTGAACTAAATTATGGTGGATACTTCTACTACTTTTAGTGATCAATGGTATTTTTCTACGTTTTATGCTAATTTAAAAAATATAATTAAAATTATGATCAAGGCTAATTTTCTACTTTTTATGCTAATTTAAAAAATTATAATTATACTTAAGACCAATGATAATTTTCTACATTTTATGCTAATTTCAAAAATTAAAATTGCAATTATGATCAAGGCTAATTTTCTGTTTTATGTCAATTTAAAAAATTATAATTATGATCAATCTTAATTTTCTACTTTTTATGCTAATTTTAAAAAATATAATTATAATTATGATCAATGATAATTTTCTACGTTTTATGCTAATTTAAAAAATTATAATTATAGTTATATTTATGATAAATGGTAATTTTCTACGTTTTATACTAATTTGGAAAATTATAATTATGATCAATGATAATTTTCTACATTTAATACTAATTTAAAAATGATAATAATTTTATGATCAATGCTAATTTTCTGTTTAATGGTAATTTGAGTTACAATTATGATAAATGATAATTATTTTTTACGTTTTATGCTAATTTAAAAAATGAAATTAAAATTATAATCAATGATAATTTCGTTACGTTTTATGCTAATTTAAAAAAATATAATTATAATTATGATCAATGATAATTTTCTAAGTTTTATGTTAATTTAAAATAATGATATTATAATTATGATCAATGCTAATTTTCTGTTTTATGCTAATTTAAAAAAGTAAAATTATAATTATGATCAAAGCTAACTTTCTACGTTTTATGTTAATATAAAATATTTAAATTATAACTATGGTCCATGATAATTTTCTGTTTTATGCTAATTTAAAAAATTATAATTATAATTATGATCAATGATAATTTTTTACGTTTTATGCTAATTTAAAAAATTATAATTATAATTATGATCAATGATAATTTTCTACATTATTTTCTAATTTAAATTTTAATTATGATCCATGATTATTTTCTACGTTTTATGCTAATATTAAAAATGAAATTATAATTATGACTAATGACAATTTTTTACGTTTTATGCTAATTTAAAAAAATATAATTATAATTATGATCAATGATAATTTTCTAACTTCTATGCTACTTTAAAATAATGAAATTATAATTACGATCAAGGCTTATTTTCTGTTTTATGCTAATTTAAAAAATTGTAATTATAATTTTGATCAAAGATAATTTTCTACGTTTTATGTTAATATAAAAAATTAAAATTATAACTATGATCCATGATAATTTTCTAT
>JABUQX010051847.1:7500-15000 GCA_015478945.1 Trachelipus rathkii
CTTTGACATTTCCTCCTACTGAAAGCCTGTGCTTATTCAAAATATGTGAAAAAAGTGAATCCCTCTCACACCTTCAAATATATTTTTATTTCTCTATTTCTCTAGATCTTGCTAGAGTTTTGGAAAATATACATAACCGTGATCGAAGTATTATTACTTAATTTTATCTCAATTTGCCATTATTGAGATCAGATTTAATTAAACCTTTCTCAGAAAGCACATAACTCAAACCTTCTTAAGCCCTTAATGACTTTGGTGTTTCTTTTTCACGTGGTCTTTCTTGAAAGAATCGCAGTGTTTTTCTTACGTAAACAAGCCTTTAAAAATTAGGTGATCTGAAGCACTTTCAGAGCTTCTTCATGCCACTCTAATTGCTTGTTCTGTATAAGGATGCTGATAGTCTAAGAATAGGGTTTGCATCATATATTTAGATGGTTTCACTCAATGCACCATTCTTGTCAGGGTGTCTAGGTTTTTTCTCCGCAAATTCTACTAGTCTCACTGACATCCTAGAATCTCATTGTAGTCGTCGAATAATTCCATCGCTTTACTTAAAGAATCAGTATTATACAGATACTAATTTTCTAAACTCTTTAATAACTGGCATACTTTGAGGAGAGCTTATGTGACTTGTCAATTCAGACAGCTTTCATCCTTTCTCTGGTTCCAGGCATAACAATCTGCTCATATTTTCATGTATTCTACTGGTAAAAAGTCTTATATTTTCCATATTCACTATTCCTCAACTTCCTTTGAATTATCAACACTTTCAAACTTAGTCGTCCTTTGATTATCTCTGTTCAACAAATTTTGAGAAGTTTAATGTTACGGTGAGGAGAATATGATTTCCTTATATTTTTGGGGGCGCTGAATACAAAAATGATGCTTAAGTTGTTCCATTAGCTCTTTGTTTACAAGGTATTGGCACTCACTATAATTTTTATGTTACAAAGAAATATTAAATATTTGAACATAAAATACTCTTACTTAATGGCGTCTCCTTTAATCCTGTCTATGGTATTGTGTTTCAGGGGCATCCTTTTTCAGCATCCAGCAATAATCACTTAATCATCGCTCACATCACCAAAATTCTTTAAAATTTTCAGCTATTAAATTTCCAAGAAAACCATGAGCAGCATTCTTATGTGATATCCATGCTGTTTTCTTCCTGTCATTTAACACTGATTTAAACTGTTGGTCTTTAAATAGGTCCCTAGTCTGTTTTCACCTTTTCGAAACTCAGCTTGGGGAATTTTCCATGTAAGTAAGCGAATCTCTAACAAAAAAGGCTTTAAAAGAACCAGACCAACATAAACAAAACAAAATTGTAATGGTAAACACTTATGGAAATAACATCTACAATACGCAATAACCCTTCTGAACAACAAGTCATATCAACTGAAACCTCCTATCACAGTGTAGATGGCCATAATAGTGTATCTCCCCATGGTTTTACCAAACCTCAACGCCACTGATCAAGTGGTAAAAACGTGTAGCAGGAGTAGCCAATCAAAAGATGCCCCTGTGTTATGTGACTTATGACACGCCTCAGCAGTATTTGCAAGTTTTAAATGATTGGACGCTGTATTTTCTGCAAAAATTTGAATTTCAGACCATGAGTACAACGCAACAACTAAAGCTAATCTCTAAACATTCAATGCTAATTTTGGATTCAATGGAACCGACATAACAAAGTTTATTATTTTCGTAGCATTTTGAGTATTGAACATTGAGATTGAATTGGGATGCCACCCTACTCTGTATGATTTCATATATCTGCGTTATATATATAATATATAATATATAATATATTATGATATATATATACTATATATATATATATATATATATTATATATACTAATATATCTATATATAATATAATAATTATATATATATATATAATATATAATGTATTATATAATATACTATATATTATTATATATATATATATAATATATATATTATAATAATATATATATTATAATCTTATATATATATATAATATATATAATATATATTATATATATATTTATATTGTATATATATATATATATATTAATATATAATATATATATATAATATATATAATAATAAATATATAATATATATATATATACATAACATATATATATATATTATATATAATATTATATAATATATATATATATATATTATAATATTAATATAATATATATATATATTATAATATATATATATATATATATATTATATATATATATATATATATATAATATATATAATATTTATATATATTATATAAATATAATACATACATATATATATATATATATATATATATTATATAATATATAATATATATATATATATATATATATATTATAATATATGTATAAATATATACATAATAATATATTATATTTATATATAATATATTATATATATAATATATTATATATATTAAAATAATATATATATATATTATATAATATAATATTAATAATAATTTATATATATTATTAATATATATATATAATAAATATATATATATAGTATATATAATACATATATATAATATATATATATATAATATTATATCTATATATATATATATATGATATATATAATTTTACATATATATAATATATAATATATATATTATATATATATATATATTTATAATAAGTATATTATATATTTATATAATATATATATATTATTATATAACATATTATAATTATTTATATATATATATATATATATATATATATATATTTATAAGGATTTTTATTTGGAATTGAGTCTTTCATTTTGAAGGATCCGATATTGAAAGAAATGGCTTATTATGAAAAAATCAAATATTAAAATTATTATTTGAAATGACTATTATTATTGTTATAATTATTATTATTATTTATTTATTATTATTATTATTAATTTATTATTATTGATTAATTATTTATTTAATTGATTGTTAATTAATTATTTAATTATGTATTATATTATATATTATGTATTTTTTTATTTGTAATGATTTTTATTAGTATATATTTCTATTAAATATTATATTATTATTCTTATTTATAAATATTATTATCATTATTTTCCAGAACGATGATTATTATACTTCTTCTTCTTCTTCTTTCTCTCTCTCTTCCTCTTTCTTCTTCTTCTTCTTCTTCTTCTTCTTTCTTCTTCTTCCTTCTTCTTCTTTCTTCTTCTTCTTATATTATTATTATTAATTATTTATATATATTATTATATTATTATTATTATATTATTTATTATTACTATTATTATTATTATTATTATTTATTATTATTATATATTTTTTATTATTTATTATTATATATTATTATTATTATTATTATTATGATTATTATTATATTATTATTATTATTATTATTATTATCATTATTATTATTTTATTATTATAAATTATTATTATTATATTATAATTATATTATTATGTATTATTATATTATTTTTTAATATTATATATCTATTATTGTTATTATATTTATCAATGTTATAGTTTGGTGAGCCGAAGACGGATCTGATTCTGCGTTTTAAATAATTTTACTTATTTATTGTAAAATAAGTTTGCATGGTTGTGAGAAAAATTAGTCAATAAAACCTATTTTATCTCTAGTGGTCAATTCCTTTTATATATATTAATATATATTATATATTATATATAATATATAAATAAATAATTATATTAAAATTAATATTTAATTAATAATTAATTAAAAAAAAATATAATATATTATATCTTATAAGTATAAGTATATAATAATATAATATATATATATATATATAAATATATAATATTATTTATTTACTACAGCTATATATATAGTATATATATTTATATATTATAACAAATATAAATTATATTATAATTATATTATATATATAATATATATAGTTATATAATAAATATAAATATATATTATATATATTATAATATATATATAATATATATATAAAATATATAATATATATTATATATAATTACATACTATATTATATATATATATATTATATATAATATATACTCTCATATATATAATATATATTTATAAAAACAACCATCAATGTATATTAATATCTATTCATATCTATATCATTTATAATATATACCGCATATATATATATATATATATATTATATATAATATATATATATATATATTAATATATTAATATATATATAATTATATATAAGTATGTATATCAATTTATAACACTAAATACTGAGATATAATTCTCAATCTATAGAACAGATAAGGATGAACGCTAGAGTGTATAGGTGCTTTCCGAAAGCACAAAATTTATTAATAAATTTTTTACAATTTTTAGAAAATTAATTTTTTTGTATATATATAATTTTTTTTTTATATTATAAAATGAGTTTATATGGTTTATACATATCTTTAATTTAAGTTATAATAATAATATATATATAATATATTATATAATATATATAAATATAATATAATTATATATATATATATAGAGAGAGAGAGAGAGAGAGAGAGATGAAAAAAAATTCGCTCCCCACAGGAGCGAACCACCGACAACAGCTCGCCGCTAATACAAGTAAACAGGAGGCTCTAACAACTAGTAAATATCCGGTACCCCCAAAACAGAGGGTATTTGGATAATAATTTTTCAAAATCCCTGCATCGTATCAATCTGTTTTGAAAAATCGGTTCTTATTTAAAATCCATAGAAGGTGCTTGGACCATTGCTGGGGTGCTCCTGGGTGTACAGGGCAATAACCAAGAGTCAGGCAACAAACCGACAGGGGCACAACAGGTCTTTGCGACAAAATTAGCAATATATAAGACAGAGGAAAAATTTCACTCGTGCCGCAGAAATCGAACCATCGACAACAGAGCGCGTTAGACATATGTAGCAGGAGGCTCTAAGACCCGATCCGCCTCCCCCAAAAATATGAGAGCATCTCAGAAAGTGTGTTTAAGCCTCGTGCTTTCGATACACTGCTTTGAGAACTGCGGTATTTATTTAAATCATGGAAGGGTGCTTCGAACCCTTGCTGAGGCTACCATGGCATTTCTGCTGGGGTGTTCTCCTGAGTTGCCACAGAGCAACCAACCAAAGGGATTCTCCGATTCAGTATCCAGGAGGTGCGCATTAATCCCTCATAACACCTGTCAAAAAACGAAGCAGATAACAGTAGCTTTTAGGGATCGGCCTATAGGAGTGACCTACTACTCGGGCAATAATTGAAGCATAGGTGCAAGAAACTCGACGTACACAAGCCAAAGAATTCAGAATGCATTAATTAATTCCCTGGCTGCTATTATTATTATTATCTATTATTGATTATTTTTAATTATTATTATTATTATTATTATTATTATGTAGTATTATTATTATTATTATAGTATTATATTATTATTATTATTATTTTATTATTTATTATATTATTATTATTAATTATATTATTATTAGTTATATAAAAAAAATTGGGTAGAACAGAGTGCGTCAAACTCTTATGTCACACGTTTTAGCTAGACGAAACACCACAGATAATAGTCACAAGTGTAATTAGTTTTTAATTGGAACAGCATTATATAATAACATAATGTTATTCACTATAAGAGGACTTTCTTTACTCGTGCTTTCACCGACGTCACTGGTCAAGGCTTTAGCGAGAGTGATACAGGAAAAAGGTTCATGAGAGCTCGTCATGAAGCTCGAACTCAATTTAACCAATCTGAGAGGCCAGGGGTATTATGGAACCCCGTCCATGAGATGCGAATGTCAGAGTGATATCTCAAACTATTTAGAGAAATCCTTTCCCGTGTAAAGCATTGCTTAAAAGTTGTGCATGCTTCTGCATACATTATAAGGGTTTTTATCAGTGGCTGTAAGAAATATCGATGGGTGTAATATCATAGAGACATCACAACTTTTTTAAATATAAAGCTACTCCGTTTTAGACGCCAAAAAGTTTACAAGATTGAAAACAAGATTGTGAGAATACGAGAATGCTCTTTGAAACAAGATGGTGCGCAGTTCCATGAGCTGTCCAAATTTTTTAAAAAGAATGCTTAATACCATTAGTAGCAAGTTCTGAGCAGTTTGGTCAATTGCAGTGTGAATATTCAAAAGAGCCAATTATATAATTTTAAACAATAACATTGGAACGTCATTATTCAATTCAGCTCTGTTTGTTTATATGTTCAAAAACCGTTGGAATTTACATCAATTCTTTCAAAATAATACCTTCAAACTAAAATGCATTAGCCTGTGTTGTGCAATTGAAACAAGGTCAACCTATAAAAAAAACTATTAAACTATTTCACTTTTCTTTGCTTATCTCAAGTTTTCGAAATGTCGATTCTCGCTGAGACCTGTCAGCTCAATTTAATATCTGGAAAACATGAGAACCAAAAAATGTTGTCTCCAGAAGCATCAACCCAATTCATCTCCTACAGAACTGAGACGTACATCGATAGCAGTTTATATCATGTTTTAGACGATATGATTCTTCAGTAGATAAAAGGTTTTCAACACACCAGACACGGTGTTCATCTCTCGAATTTTATTCAGACAACTGTGACGTTTCATTTGACAAAGTTCAATCAGCTTTTGAATTCTACAGAGACAACTTGATTGATTGATTTGAACTGAATGTAAGTCAAAGAGATTTACTCCATTAGCGGGACTTTGGAAACTGGAACTCCGCGTCGTTGAGTTAACAGTAACCGGTCGCTCTAACCACTAGACCATCCACGTTCCCAATAAAAGAACGCTTCAAGATACGTTTTTAAAGCTCCCGGTTTTCTCATCCCATAATTGCTGAGTACTCAAAGGCAAGCCCCCTGGGAGAGTGAAAATTATGGAGACAAAAATGGAAAAGATCTCAAGAAAAAGAATATTAAATGGCCTCTGAGCCAGATTAGACAATCTTGTTCCCCAAAAAACTTGTCCAAACTTGTTCCCAAATATAAACATAAAATACCAGCTAAAAATATCTTACTATAACTTCCTGTTTCTAAGCTGCACTATTTAATTGAACGAAGCTTTTCAAAGCTGAAATTAGTTAAAATGTATTTTAGGAACACAACAAGACAAAATTGTCTGAATGGACTTGCTTGACCCTTAATTCAGAGACTTGGCCTTAGATATTACTAATGATCAAGTAAGTTGGATTTGGGAATCCACGAAGTTTGCAGCTTGTACTGTAAAATCTAGTTAAAAATTAAAACTATTTTGTTGATAATTATTGCTCTTTCCTACTATTCCATTCCTAAAGCATCAATGCAATTACAGACAAATTTGTAGAAACTGTACTGTGACTACCTAGGTACCTAACTTAACCTAACCTAACCATAACACCTACTTAGTTTCATTATTATACCGTGTTGTGATCAGAAACTTAAGGGGAGGTTCTGTTTCTTACCTGCCTTGTGAGGTGGTTGACTTATTCGCTCACTAGTCAAGTACAGTTCTACAAATTTACCCAATTTACATAACCTATA
>JABUQX010051847.1:17500-25000 GCA_015478945.1 Trachelipus rathkii
ATACCCACCCTATAATATATTATATATATATATAATATATATATATATAATGTATATATAATAAATATATTTTATATATATATATAATATATATATATTATTATATATAATATATATATATAATATATAATAATATATTATTAATATATATACTATATTAATATATTAAAGATGGAATGAATATAATTTTTATATCGTGAAGACAATTACGGATACGAATATTTTTTTATTCGTGAGATAAACGAAACGAAATACGAATATAATGGAACCCATTCTCTTATCTATCTCAACATAAAATATTAGATATCTTTAAATTAATCTATTTATATTATATGCACAACATTATTCTTATATGAGCTTTTTGGCCTGTAGAATTAATACGTTACAGGATCTGGGACGTGGCTCTCGTTTTACAGTGCTATCCCACCAACCCATTGATTCCAACCACCCTTTTAGAAAGGCAGTTTTGATAAAACTTCAATCATCAATTCTAAATTGGTTCGATTATATTCTGGGAACAAAACTAACACTTTTATGCTCTTTCAGCTGCGAACCCCTAGAACGGTTTTTCATAAAAATAGACCAGTCTCCCGTTTAAAAGTGGACGCATCGCGTTCGCAGACCACTTGAAGGGGGACAATAAGATTATGAACCTGCTAGTACGCCTAATTAGGATCACTTATCAACCCCATGGGTTTTTTCCACCATTTGGTGGATTATTCTCCAGAGGATTCCTTTTTCCGTCTGATCATTCTCTGATTTTTTTTTTGAAATTTTCCTGTGATAAAACCATTCCTCTTCGTCATCACTACTAGAAGAAAAAATATTGCTGATGGCTTCTGATTAAAGTTATGTTGGTGGAAGTTGAAATGTTTTTTTTTTCTTCTAGGTTAAAAAGTTTCTTCAGTTTTTTAATTTTAGGCTTGCCTCTTTGTACTTTGAATGGTCTCAGCATTTGTTGTCCAATCGACCTATATTTTTCTATCGACAAGTTGAAGAGTAAAATTGTTGTTTGTATATCTAAGGTTCAATATTGTCAGCGTGGCATATAAATCCGTTTATTTTTTCCACAAGACCAATACCTCTTGTGGTAAAATTTCTTCCAAAATGAGGTTTCTTTCTATTTTCATTTTTGTTTTTACAACGATTCCACCACTCAAACCGGGCTGGAACCTTTTCAAAAGGAGGGTGCAAAAAAAATTAAATCAAAATAAAAAAAATAACATAAGAAAAAACAGAAAAACAAAATGGAAAGTAAAACCCACCCAGTCCCTTGGCCTAACGGCTAATTTCCCTCGGGTGGGCGCGACGTGGCCTTAAAGAGAGGAAGATTCGAATACTGCAGCGGAAAATAGCGATGAAGGCCAAGGAGTTCCGACAAAACTGAAATGTGCTGGAAAGAGGAAAGCACCATAACGATTGTCCAGAGTCCTCCTAAATATTCGCACCAATAATTCATTGTGAGAAGTAAGCGGTTCCTTGTGTTAACGAAGGGAGACGCATGGTAGGATAGTGGGGAGGATGCGAGAGGTCAATTCTCTCGAGTAACTACCGGTTGTCAATACCTATAGAAAATGAGATAGGGGCTCGAAGTCAGAGACACGCATTCAATTACAGGGGCTCGAATAGACCTTATAAACTGAGTATCTGAGCAGAGTAAAAATCACGCAATTTGAAACACCAGAAATTTCCCAGCTTCTTCTGAAGCCATTTTTAGCCACGTGTCGAAGTAATGGTCCTCCAAAAAGGTTCACGTATTATGTACTGAGTCCAAAAAATGTTTATGTTGTTTATCAGGTGAAGAACATTTGAAGCCGTCGAAGTAGGATAAGAAAGTTGGGAGGTGTTTTAGAGAGAGAGATATGGGAAAGTTAAGTTTTTAAAGAGTTGAATTTCACAAGATTACGGCTACCCCACTGAGAAACCCTGACAGATCCGACTAAATTTGAAATCGGAAAGCTGTGACCGAGAGACCAGAACTCTAGACACAGAACGAGGGAGCAAATTTGAAATCTGTGAGGAATGGAGAGTTGAGGTCATCAAAGCGATAAGAAAGTGAAAACCAGAGTTGAAAGTGCAGCCTTAAGATTCCTGATGAACATGGTAGGAAATAAAGTTGGAGATAAAACAGAACCCTGAAGAACACCACAATTAATAAGAAAGGAGGAAGAGGTTGCTAGATCAACAAGAGCTGAAATGGAACGATCTGAAAGAAAGCTAGTCAAGAGTAAGAAAAGGGAAGGAGAAAATCCAAAGGAAGGTAGCTTAGATAGTAGTGACGCGTGCCATAACCTATCAAAAGTCTTAGAAATGTCAATCGCTACCACACAAGACTCCCCATAGTTCCTAAGGGCAGAATACCAAAGATCAGCGAGATAGGAAGTAATGTCACCAGTTGATCTCGAACGTCGAAAGCCATACTGACGATCTGAAGAAGGAAAAGAAGCGAAATGAAGATTCTAATACGATCGACGGAAATGAGAGTTAAGAGACACGTTCAAAGATCTTAGATAGAATACAAGTTAAAGCAATAGGTCGATAGTTTATAAGGACCAGAGAGGTTATCTTTTTTTCGGGATTGGCTGAATAAAAGCGCACTTCCAGTACTGAGGAAAAGTATTAATGTTGGATTCCCTGCACTTCATTAACTGATTTTTGCGATAATATAAAATATTAGTCTTGTATTCGGATAAAAAATTCGAATGCGCATATGAATAAGAATAATTAAAATATGGATATCTCGAATACGATACGAAATGAATAAATTCGGTCAATCTCCAATATATATATATATATAATTATAATTTTATAAAAAATATAATTTAAAATATATATATAATATATATATATATATTATATATATATAATTATATATATATATATATATATATATATATATATATAATATATTATATATTATATATATCTAATTATAATATCATAATATATTTATATATATATATATATATATTATATATATATATTATTATATATATATATATATATATATATATATATATATATATATATATATATATAATATTATTATATATAATATATTTATGATATATATATGATATATATATATATATAATATAATATATATATATATTATATATATATATATTAAATATATATAATATATATATATATATATATATATATATATATATATATATATATATATATATATATATATTATATAATATATATATATATATATATATATACTATATATATACTATATATATATATATACTATAATATATAATATTCTTGTCCACGCACTCTTACTCTGGGATAAGGCGTCCGCAGGGTAGTTTTTACAAGTGTTTCACTATTTACTCTAGGATGTTAGATGATATCGTACGTGAAAGTCATTCTATGTCGATCCGACCTTGCATTTATATCATAGCCGGTGCCCACGCTTCGCCCTTTCTCGAACGGCACTCACGTCAGCTATTCGAGAAAATAGCTTTCCACATGGGGTAACTCCCCACTGGCCTTTTCCATTTTTCTTCCTCCACCAAAACTCACACAAGTGCTTTTTAAAGAAAATAAGGAATCGAACGAACTTGCCAACCCTTTCTTCCACGCGAACCTAACCTTATTATGTTCGCCTATTCCTGTACTTCACCCAGGTTAAATTTCTAGGACCTCATTCAGATGACACTTACATACTGCACACAATCATTAAACCACTTGAAAAAAACAAGTTTTGTCAACTGCCCGCTGACCTATTTACGTCATCTCCACCTCAAAACTCTTGGCCGCTGTATCACCAAGTCCCTTCACGCCTCTACATCGCTAAAATACCGACTCGAAACTGGACTACCTGCGCTGCTGCAGTGCTACCGCGCCAGAACCTCCACAACACTACTAACCTATTTAGATTCCTCATCCAAAATGAGGCGAGTTCGAATCTCCTAATGGAGCTTTTCCCGATCATCTCCCCGGGTGAGCCTTGAAGTTGAAACCAATGTGATGCCATTCTCTCTTCGAAGAGAATACATTATGTGTTCAAGCTATCTTCGTTTCCAAACCCAATACAGTCCTGCTTCTGACAGATTCTGCAGAAGATACCTCAGAATCCCATTACTGCCCATTTTGCAAACTACGGGTTTCATAACATTGCCTAAATTTCCTTAACCATCCCTTTTGCAAGGTGCTGCCTTCTCTTACGACGAAGGGCACACCCTTGGCTATTCCCCGCTCCCACCAATTTGCTTGGCTCTGTACCTCTCTTTTCCATAATCTAGCCATCCCGGGCTGCCCTCGTTAAACAATCATTCCTGCTCATTCCGCAGTCCATGTGATGACGTTTACTTCCAGTGTTTACTGACGCTCTAAAACAGGGGACAGTGTGGGCCGCAGATCTGCTGTCTTTCCTGACGCAACCTCTCCCATAATCCCTACCGCTCAATTGTTTCAATTTTACGGCAGACATTAATGGCTACTAATGGATTTGCCCTTTCGTCGAATTCTAATCCTTAAACCAAGAAAACAAGATCACTTTATGTCATTTCTATTCAGATTTCGCCTACAGCGCGCTACAAGCGAATTAAAAAACCTTATTCTAAAAACACAAATTGGTACTCCGCTGTACACAAGTTTCCTTCGGCTGCTCCCATTCCCGCAAGAGACAAATTAATTTGATGTTGGACCCCTATCTCAAATGTTGGGTTAACTGGTTATGCAATATCGCCTGACAGAGGCCCAAAATTGGCCACCTCCTCTTTTCGGAGTTGTTCCAGGTATCTCCCGATGCCATTCGAACAAGGCTACTCCCACAACCGATTACTTATCCTGCTCTCCCGACAAGGTTTTCGAAACTCTTTTTTGCCCAAGAGTTGCAGACGATGCAATCAAGCAGGGAGCGAAACTTAAGAATATAAGCCGATCCTCGGTGAGTTGTCCTTCCCCCACCGACCGAAAGCGCTGACAATAGATGATACTCCGTAGTTGGCCACCACCAATATCCACTCACAGTCACTAATATGTCGCGAACCCCTTCCCATTTGCCAAATTTTTGCCGTTGCCACAGCCGCTCAATCTGTTCGATTCTATTCATCGATTCGTCCCAGATCTGGACCCTATTCGCCGTCGTCATTTTTCCATGCTTTAAGACGGTCCCATAACACCTTCTAAAAGTTATCCCATATCTTGTCAGAATCTTCCCACCTTTAACAGTAACCCTATTTTTTCCTTGTATCTTCAAGAATCTGATATATTCTTTAGTAACATTCTGATCTCTTATGTACATCTTAGGACTATTTTACCAATACCATAAGGTTATTCTATATAATTTTTATTTATTTTTGCATCTGAGCTGAATATTTTTCTTCTCATTTCCTCAAATCCAAATCTGTCTTTCTTGACCTACTTAAGCCATATATATGCAGGGTCCTCCGATGTGCTGATTTTTTTCAAGCCCAGTAACTAGCGCTTCTAACTTGGAGCTGTACAACGGCTAAAATCATATATATATTCTATATATATATATATATATTATATATATATATATTATATTATATACTAATAAATCAATATTATATATTATATATATATAATATTTTCTTTTTTTTTTCTGAGTCATGTGCTACAGGAAAACCACCACGGCTCACAACAACGGCGCACACTGGGTTGAACAAAAAAAATAATCCAATCCCACCATGGGCCATATATGATACCGAAAATATTCCTCGCTTCTTACCCCTAAATTAATATAATAATAATAATAATTTAATAAATAATAATAAATAAAATACTAATAATATAATATAATAAATAATATAATAAATATAATAATAATAAAATAATCAATAATATATATGATAAAAAGAATTATAAATTTTTTTTTTTTTTGATGAAATGTACAGGACCTCCCAACGAACACAACGAATGCGGCTATAACAATAATAATATAATAAATATAATAATAATAATATACATAACTAATTAAAAATTCAATAATAATTAATAATAATTATTTCCCAGGAAAACTATTACCGACGAAAGACCACGCTACCAAGGAAAATGGAAAAAATAAAAAAAAAATAAAAAATGCAGACTATTGAATGCAACTGAAAAAGGGATTTACCTTCAAGGTACGACTACAGCTGAGAATAACCAACTCGCCAGTAGATTTCAGCTCACGTATGCAGAAAAACCTGTAAGTATTATCTATAGCACGTTCATAATTGTTCTATATTCCTAAATACTATTCTTACTCAGCGACACTACAAAAAAACTATACGCGATAGAAAAATAGTTTCAACATTCTACAGTCAGCACAAAAATATTCATAAGCAATCCAGATGTTTTTCTTATTTCGAAAAGAAAAAATCGTAAATCTTACTGCCAGCTGTTATTTTTAAACACTATGTATTAATAAGTCGTGGATACGCGATATTTCAAAATTGTTAATCTGCGTGATGCGAATGTCAATTTTAATGCGGATGTTATACGGATGCGACATACATCATTAACCTATAGTATTCTAAACCAAATTCCTTGCTCATCTTCGATGACCGCCTTTCTTATGCTTCACATATTGTATCACTCTCAGAGTCAAAAGTTCGATTATTTCTTTCTTACGTGGGTCATTCTTCTTCCGTAAAGTCTCAGGGGCCGACCGCAAAACCAAAACCCTTCAGAGCTTAAATTAAGTTCTGGTTATGTCCAAATTGGATTCCGGTAACATTGTGTAGTATGGTCAGTCATCAGCCAGTTTGCTTCGTAATCTCACTTTTTACAGAAATGCAGGCCTTCAAAACGCTTTGGGCGCATTTTGTTCTTCCCCTAAAGTGAGTCTGGATGAGAAAGCCAACTAACTTCACATCTCTCCCTTTTTGTAGAGAGCGATAAATGCACTCCACACTCATACAGCATCAAACTCCCGCCAATTCGGTTTTGACTTTGATCCTTGAGGTATTCAACGTCTACAGTACTGGTCTTTGGCATATAGTGTGCAATTGTCTAATACATCTGCAGAAATTACTTATTGCCATGATACAAACCGTATACTTAGTTATATTCGACTCTCTCAATATGCCAATCCAATCATCACAAAGAGCTTCGAACGACCTCTGTGTTGTATTAAGAGCTACATAACTTTTTTCTAATTTACAGTGACGATTCCGAAATGGTCAACGGTGTTAGACCCTCTGCAGTTTTTCCACACCACAAATTTACTCATTCCTTTTCTCCTTCGCCCATACATTCTCTAGGATTCTTTTTATCAGTGGCAACGAATCTTATGTAATCCACTATGATCTACGCAGCTCCCTACAGGTCCTTCAAGTCTGGTATCCAAAAACCCTCTGGTTTGGATTATTTAAAAATTCCCCCATCAACTTCACAACAGAAAAATGCTAGCCACATTGTGTTGGATTCCATTTCTCACGAGTGGCTGGTAACGAAACAGCAGACAGGGAAGCCAGGTTAGTTTCTTTTGATTGTCACCGAATATCTAGTTACATTACACAAGCATTAGAAGCG
>JABUQX010051848.1:0-33072 GCA_015478945.1 Trachelipus rathkii
ATGAGAGCGTATTTAATATGTGAGGTCATTAATCTTTAAGTAAAGGATATCAAGCAATAACTACTATTAATTTTTTTCTGACACTATATACTATACCTAATGAGTAAAGCTAGAAAGTTAGGTAATATTTAACCCTTTTCCGCGAGTGCATGATCGTAATCACTGACTGTCTTCCACAATGACTAATATTAATTTATTATGTAAACCTATTTCCATTATATGCATATAATGAAAGTACTTTATTAATTCATCAGAGTGAGACATAATATAAATTATCAAGTACTTATTCAAGTGATGCTTTCGATTTATTGGTATTAGTTTGACATTTGACTTTATTTAACTAAGTAGATATTTAAACTTTAATGAAAATTAAGTTTATTTATTAACAGTTAGTATATTTATAGAGTTAATAGTTTGTTTATTTGTAATAGATAATAAATATACAGGGCCAAGACAAATTCTTCATAGAGGAAAATTAGCACACTATAATTATATATATATTATTCGAATAAAACTAGATATAGTTACATATATAAGAATAAATAGATTACATATTATGGGGATCAAGCGGTATGAATTATGGTTATGGATATAAACTAGAGAAAATTTTTTAAAAATATTTTTTATAAATTAGTTATATTATTTTAATATATACTTAATAAATACTTTATTATCGAGGTAATACATATATATATATATATATATTAATTGGAAAATTTTCGATTTTATGAATTGAAAGGTGATATCATCTCTATTGCAGATATATATATATATACTAGCGGCAATGTAAATTATATTGATATATGAATATAATAATATAAATAAGTAGTAAGTTTTTATTTAATACCTTATAATTATAATCTTACTACAATAAATAAAGTTTAAGTTATTGTTGCTAAGCCCTATTAATTAATGGTTATTGTTCTTCTTCCGTCGTCCCCCCTAAGAGGCCCGGAGTATCACTATACTATAGAACTCTCCACTGCGGTTTTAACCTCTATATATGGTATCTTTATAGTATATAGATATTTTTTATTCTACTTTATATTATTTCATACATAAAATTTACATACACTAGTATTCTAAATTATGTTATAGTTTCTTGAGTAACTCACTATAGACGTAGTTTTGGAGATATAAAAAAATAAAAAATAAATTAACTTTTATTAATATCATTATTTTAAATATCATATTATCATTAATGCTATATAGTATATCATATATTAAATGTTATATCAATTATTGCTTGTTACCTATCTTAAGTTCGAGATATGATTACGGGTAATCTATCTTTATATATATATAGCCTGTTTAAGTTTACACATATATATATATTATTATATATATATATATATATTAATATATATAATATAAATATATATAATATATATATAATAATTATTATATATATATATATATATATATAATAATGAAATAATGCATAAATATAAATTTTTAAACGTAACTATTTAGCATTAATCAAATTTAATTGTAATTGTTAAATACCTAATATATATATTATATATTATTAATTACCACCTAATGTATTTTCACCATCCTAGGATCGATCCTGGACCCAAGCAGATGAGCGTGCAAGTTTTGACACAAACCCTCACCAAGCACTTATAATCGAAATCTTAAAAATGCACCTAAACGGAAACGAAAAGAAAACCCAGAGAAACTATCATACACGCATCCAGAAGAGCATTACGCGGTTCAACAGAGTTAACGGCTGCCCCCGCTCGCCGGAACTCAAAAATATAGCAGTGCTCTCCCGGACGGGCCCAGCAGTATGATCACCACAGGAGGCCTCAACGATCATAACGCTACATTTTTGAATCAATCCGTACGATTTTCCTATTGTGAGGAGACAAATGTAATACCACGGTTTGTTCAGCTCTCACGTTACACGACAACTACAACAGCATATACTATATATTGTACCTCACCACAGGGTACCAAATAACCCTGCAATTAAAAATTCCGACAAACTTTTAACGAATAGACTCAAGAACATTCCTAAAGTGATAAAACCATGCGGCTCCAGCTCCCAAGGTTAGCATCTTATAAATGCCTACATTTTCCTCGGATTTCCAGGCCGAAAGCATTCCTAACATTTTTTAAACGCGGTGGTAGCGCAAACAGCGAAACGAATACACTAATTGACTTATACAACAAAACCCACACCATTTACGTCCTATTCATTAGCAACCTATCTCAACGAATAAATTACAACCATAACAGTAACTTTGATAAATAGGAATTATGCCAAGCCGCTTACTGCTCACACCACTTCTAGGAAAAATTATATCTAAATTTCTTCTAATGTATAAAAAAACTAGCGGAGTCAGACTTCATTAAACAAGAACTATAAATATACAATAAACACATTACAAACAGATAACACACTATTTCTCACAGTTTATGAGTATGTATATATCATGTGATTTATTTACTTCTGGTTAATTACATTTCTCGTGATTGACTACATCCCGACGGGCGTGCCTGATCCAGGCCTCGGTATTTACAACCTCACGAGATATAACCGTTCTTGAACAACAAATGCTCTTCCAACTACCTCTTGTCAAACTATGTAAATCTTAATTCCACACTAAATCATTAAGAACTATACCCATGTTTCTCCTCAACTAATACGTAAGAGATCATCATAATTATAGCAACAGGTAGAGCGACAGTGTCATATCATGAGTCACTTTGTGGACTGCCTCTCTCTCTTCCCAAATACTTGGGAGGCAAAACCTCATATCAAATGGTATTGGGCTAGAACACTACTTATAGCACTAAATGAGAATCCTTCATTTTCCCCACTCCTCAACAACGGGCAATAAACCTGGCTAAGACTCCATCATAACGTTTGATTTAGACTAATTATTTTACTGAGCATATATGTCCTATCACTAACATTAAATAATACATAATATTAAATACATATGACAATTAACATAAACATAGTCTAATTATACTATTACTCACAGATATCATAATTTACCATATGAATATAACCTCACTGAACAAATACCTATAAGCTGCCGTTTTTAGATAGCCTTAATACATACAAATAACACCACATATATCAACATAATTTATAGACTAATCCATCTGTTATATTAGCATGAAAATACTAACAACCTCTCAATCAATAACTAACATACATTTGGTACTTATTATATATTATATTATTAAATATATATATATAATATATATATATATATATATATATATTATATATATATATCATATTATATATATATATTAAATTTGGTTCCTCTAAGAGGTCCTAAGGGCCAAAGGAAGAAAAAAAATAACCACTAGATTGAATAATTTTTAATTCTTTTTCTGGGAGCCAATAATTGGCCTTGGAACTCTACCGAGTAGACACCCTGTCTACACATTACCGACATTAAGCGCCGCCGGAAGACCTCACAGCCACCTCTATCCTCCGCAATATATCTAATCTTTCTTACGGAGCGGCGCATATAAAAGTTTGCTCCCCAACCAGTTTGATTAAACCACTGGGGCAATAATTATAAAATCAGATGTATGAATTTACTAACATTCATTTTTACACAACCTATCTCGAATATTATGCCAGCGCGAAATTTGAGAGTATCTCAGATTTTTGCGGCACAAACCACCTACCAGTGAGGCCTGCCCACATTGGCACTTCATATAGGAAGACGAGCAGGCTTTTTAAACAGAGTTTGATTTTTACGCAGAGTGAGAGGAAAGTATCACAATCTCTAACACATATATTAACAGTATAAGACAAATCTACCATTGCATTTACATTAAAACTCGATACCAGTTCGTTCTGACGAGACTGCGAGTGCGATGAGCGAGAAAGAGATATCTAAGAGACGCTAAATTTCCCACAAAGATAAAGCATCACATTTTTTACGCTTTTATATAGAGTCTACATATAAACAACAAAAGACATTACGGTGAGAGAAATTTTAAAACGCATTCTCTAAAACCATATATAAAACTAACTCCCATCATATCCAAAAGATGTTATTAATGGAGTATATACCCGCAATTAATCCCTGCCAAACAGCTGTGATTCATATAGTAATATCCTAACGCGGAATAACCGAAAACTAATGCTAGATACAAGGTGATACTCAAGGACACGACACAAAGATAAATAGGTGCAATAGTTCACAATAATACGTCCGCCCATACTCCTAACAAGATCTGCACACTTAATAAAATTCCGCTCTTTTATATATCCCAGAAGCAAACACGACGAAAAAAAAATATATCCATAACAACCCATCCACACCGAGTATTTATTTACGCGAGAGGAGAATTTAATTTTAAATACACATAGGAAAATATATTTTGGGAACAAGGACCGAAACGAACGCAACAACAGCAAAAGAGGAGAGAGATAATAGGAGAAGAGATCTTTTCCTCTGATACACCAAACATGAAAAAATTCAAGTGAATAGTCTACGGAGTGATAGAGCGGGAGAAAGAGCATCAAGATTTAGTTATCCAAATTTCTTATTCAACCACTGGGATCTATGAAAACAATCATCGGCTACTTATAAAAAGCGCCTCTTATAGACAACACGAGAGAGATTATAATGATCAACTCTATATATTATTAGCATGTAATATATGTAACATTATCGCCTTTTCCGCCCAGAATAAATTTACACGAGTCTTGAAAAAAAAAAAATATGTGGAAAGATCATTAGTGTGGAAAGGAAGATCTCGAAAGCTCGACTCTCCGATTTTATAGATATATTAAATAAGAAACTTTTACATTTTTCAGCCACATAAGATTGAAATTAATGTTGAACACATCACTCACAGAGATATAAAATTATATATATATTCTGTGGGAGTAGAAATGCTTGAGGAACTCATTATCATAAACAGGTTATTAAATAAAATAACAGATATTTTATTTGTTTGATGGTGTCTGTCTTTCTTATAATCGTCACTTCCGAGAGAGGTGTAGGTTGAGTATTCCTTTGAGGCGAATCAGAGAGAGGTGGGTAAGGGAATACTGTTTTTCCTACAAGAGCTATATAACGGGAGATGTTAATTCTTTGAAACAGTTATTATTATTATAGCTTGTCGTTATCAAATTATATAATAATGCACTGTTAATAAGTCATAATTAGGGGTAGTATTTATTATCGGGTAAGACTACTATATCGTGATATATAGTAATATAGTGTTTTTAGGCTGTATATCAATACATATTGTGGTGGTATGTGTGTGTGTGTATGGGGGCGTGTTGTTTGCATACATGTTTATCGGTCACATTCCACCACAGGCAGAATTAAATCTGCACCCTAATCCGAGTCCTCAGTTACCGTACAAAGAAGGATTAACGGGTCCAACGGGCTACATGCTTCATAATTCAAACAAGGAGAATATGGTCAACAAATTAAGAACGAAAACTATTAGTTTTAAGGAACAAAGACAGACACAGGCCATATTTGTTCATCGCGCGTAATCTCGATTACTGAATTTGGTTGTCTCGTTCATATGATATATCGCCTTTGATATCCACCACGCGCAAAACGCCACTTAGATTTATATCTTTATTCAAAGAGCCTTATGAATGTTGCTTGTTTATACATCACTGTCTTCTTCTCATATCTGGTCACTCTCTACACTCTGGCCACGTACGGCATCAACGAGAACTCGCTTTGTAGACGAAAAACCTTTTGAGTCTTCGGATATGATCGTTTAGGATCTGCGTACAGGTTCGTAGGGCTTCTGTCAGGAGTAGAGGGAGCCAATATAACTTTGACAAGCACTTCTGAGCATCTTACTGGTATATCATAGTTGTGAGTCTGCGCACCAGGTCTGAAAGGGTCGCATGGCGTTACCTCGTGAGGTTGCTCGAATATAATTTGGTTTAGAGATCTATGTGGGGAATATATTTAGCCAGAATCATACTAATCTTAATGCTGAATATACTGATCAACAGAATGGATCATGGGAAGTTAATATATTTTTCAATAACACACATAAGAGTAATAAAACAGGGAGATGAATACAATTTAAAATCATACTAATAATATGTTTTTTGGGTAACGAATAATAATAATTATATATATAATAATAAGGGGATCACCATCACATTAATAGATCAATAATAGGAAATTACATCAGAAATATATATAGTATCACTCATATAGTGCTATGTGTTTTAATACTCAGCGTACATATATATGACGACAAAGCTAAAATATTTACTGTTCGAGAGATATGAGCCTCTCTTCGTTGCACTTTGCGGGTGGATAAAATATGCAAGGGCACTTCCTCTACATACCCGTCAAAAGACTCTACGCTCCTCTGTAAAAGTGTTCATTGGTGAGAGCACGTCCAATTCACTAATGTTCATGAAGTGAGAGACTGTCCTAATGACACGCGTACGCGTATATTAATGTTGAGAGAGTAATAATCGATAAATTTGAATATTTATATTTTTTGTTGTTTCCGTAATGGATAAATATCTCTTAAACAAATTACTCTAAATGATATTTATTGTTATACAAATATATGGACCGAGTTATTAAAATATCAGGTGTATTAGAAGCTATATATACATTTTTGTTTATTAAATTATTAGTTGGTCGCCACACTCCGCGCATTACAGTTGAGCGCATCTCTCTCACATGTGTTAGCAAGAGAGGTTATACTGTATGTTGGGAGAGAACCTTTTTTTTACTATATTTCCTAACGAACATTTTTAAAGCTTTCTCGTATTTATCATAAAATTGTCATCAATTTTGTAGATAAAGGATATAAGTGACTATAATTTGTTATGTATGTATTTCTTCTGAGAAGAGAGTACTCAGTGGGTATGTACTTATATAAGATACTGGATGAGGACGCTAGCTGTACATTGTTGTGGTGGTCATTAGGTAAAGGGAGGGACGGGGAAGATGATTCAGATGATTGCAATAATCAAAAATACAGAATAGAAGTAAATATATATTGATTAAGTATATAAGGCTCTAGGTATTATATTATATGATAAAGTAATTGAGAAATGAGTATAGAAAAAAACAAATCCTAATTATTATAAAGATATTATTTAAATCTTACTTATGTTATAATATAGGTAATTTTAAATCCTTTAATTATGGAAATTTATATAAGTATTATAGTATCATTAGTAATTATTATATGAACACTATTTAAGTATATCTAATAAGCTACTAATCTATGTAGGATATCATCTTTAATCCAGTATAAAATCGCGCGCCCCACGCACTGTACAAAGTGTGTAAGTGTCGTATATGACAAATGAATAGTTTAAGTGTTGGTAGAGTAATCTTGAGAATAGTTAGAATTACGAGATTTTAAGAGGGAATATACCTATAATAAGTCTATTAAGACCAAACGTATTCCGTGATATTTATATATATATAGTATTTTATATATATGAATATTATATTGATAATATATATATAATATATATTATATAGTATATAGTATTTATAGAATGAAGTATATATATATTATAATAAATTATATATATTATATTAAATTATATATATATATTATAATATATAATATATTATTGATATAATATATAAATAATATATATATATTAAATATATAATATATATATATATTTATTATATATATATTATCTAATATTATTAATTATAATATATATATATATATATTTAATATAATATAAATATTAATATATAATATATATATATATATATAATATATATATATATATATATATATATTTTATATATATTAATATTATAATATTTATATATATATATATATATTTATATATATATTATAATATATATTATATTTTAAATATATATATATAATTATATATAGAGAGAGGGTAAGTAACTCGAGTTAATATAATAATATATTAATAGTATATATATATATATATATATATATATATAATATAATATATATATAATATTTATCACCTATATATTATATTAAATTATACTATATATATATAATATTTATATCATATATATAATATATATATATATTATATTATATAATATATAACTATATTATATAATATATATTATATTATATTTATATTATATTATATATAAATCTTAAATAATAATACTGATAATAGGGTAGGAGGAGTGGGGTTGAAAGTGGGTTTATGATTAAACTGATTTACTAAGAGTTTTAGGGTATGTAAAACATAAGCAATTTATTTAAATAAAAAATAGACTTGAATCAATATGACATCAATAAAGATTATCAATAGTAAATCATGAGAGGGTAGTGAATAAAGGGTAGGTTGGGTGGATTTGATTTAAAACTGATTTATCATGCTTTGGGTATATTAGACACACATAAAAGTTTTATAGTGAAAAATAATGACTTTTAGGATAAATAGATATCAAATATCATAGAAGGGTAAGAGAGGCGTGGTTGGGTGGTTTGATTTACTGATTTAGTGTCATTGCCTGAAAGGAAGCAAATTTTTTAACGTATAGAAACATAAAATGATATAGATTTTAGTTAGAGAGACGCGAGAGAAGGTGAAGACATGAATTAATGAGCAAAAATACACAAATTGAGAGAGACAGAAAAAATTATTAACTGAGAATTATTTTAAATAAAGATAAAAATAAAAATAAATAAAACCAAAATAAATAAATAAATAACTAACTTTTAAACAAAATATATATAAAGAATAAAGAACAGAAAAAAGAAATTACATAACAAAACGAAATGGTTTATATTAAATATGTGAAAAAATATAAATGTCTACCAACGGAGGTTTAAGAAAATGTTACAGCATCTGCTTAAACAAAGAAAATAACAGTCAATTGATCAAGTAAGTTAGTACGATGATTGCCTGGCTAATGTATTAAGTAAATTGTCTCTATAATGGTGTGGGTGTGTGTATGGTATGTTAGGTTTGTTATGTTTAATATATAGTATGTAGTTTGATATAATATGTAATGATTAAAAAAATAAAAAAATAATAAAGAATAAAAATAATAATTAATAATAAAATAATAATAATAATAATAATATAAATAATAATAATAATAATAATAATATATAATAATAATAATCAATAATAATAATATAATAATAATAATATATAATAATAATAATAATAATAATATAATACCATAATAATAATAATAAAACTACTGTTTTAGATAAAAACAGATGTTAGGTAAGGACAAAAGGGGAACAAAGTAATAAATCTCTTTACCATTCTCATGTGTAAAAGATATTGGGGACAAAGTAATAAATCTCGTTACCATTTTCTCATGTGTCAAAAAGATATTGGGAGAAAAGTAATAAATCTCGTTAATCATTCTCATGTGTCAAAAAGATATTCAAGATTAATGAGTCATTCCTGCGAATTTCATTGGCTGTTGTGATGGATAGCAAAATACAGTTTCTTTTGATTGGTTAGGCCTTTGAGCGTACTAAGATTGCGTAAATGTTCAGGTGTCAGGTAAGAGAGCACATTTACCACGCAATGTTCTCAGTTTTGTGGACCTGCAAGCTAAGTGACCGCACGCGTTATTGGTGTTGTGAGTTCTATGTGGAATAATAATAATAATAATAATAATAATAAAAATGAATAATAATAATAATAATAATAATAATAATAATAATAATAATAATAATAATAATAATAATAATAATAATAATATAATAATAATAATAATAATAAATAATAATAATATTTGATCGCTTGTGTCTATAGTAAAGATTGAGATTGCTATGCCGAATTCTGCTGGTAAGTTGAAACTCTAATTTTTAGTTACCCTTGTTAAAATGAATGCTGTATGTCAGTTAGGCTAAGGTTGAGATATATTTTTGTTTAGTTTTTCAATATTACAATGTTTGAATGTAAAAATTAACAGGTTAATTATTTTAGAGATATGCTTGAAAAAGTGTTGTATATTTTTTCATTTAACTTGAACGTTTGATATACTTAACATTTAAACAACAACAACCACAACAAAACAACAACACAACAACAACACAACAACAACACAACACCCAACAACCACAACAACAACAACGCAAAACATCAACCAACAACAACAACAAACACCACAACACACACAACATAATCTAACAACAACTACAACAACACAAGACAACAACTATCAACAAGCAACAAGCAACGAAACCTATCAACAAGCAAACAACTAGACAACGCAACAACACAACAACAACAATACGCAAACTAGTTTTCACACAACAACAGGAGCATCAAACAACAGCAAGACAAATAAGCATGGAACAAAAACGTCGTACAGTTCCACAACTGAACAACAGAGCTAAACGAGCAAAGAATTTTTATTTTGTATGTGTGTTTATCTAACAAGAAAGAGGAGGAGTTATAATATACTTGATTTATAGCAATATGAGTCATAGATCCAATAGATCAATAGGATCATAGATCAATAGATCATGGCAATGGGTAGGAGGGGTGAAGTGGGTGGTTTGATTAACTGATTTACTGATTTACTGCTTTAGGGTATATAAAAATGCAAAAATTTTTAAGTTAAAAACATAAAAAGAATAAATTTTTTAGTAAAAACAAAATGTTTAAAGAAAACAAAACAAAAATAAATAAAAGTTTTTGTGTTATGCTATACAAAATATGACTTGAATCAATAGATCAATAGATCAATAGATCAAAAGATGGGTAGGAGGGTGGAGTGTGTTGTTTGATTAACTGATTTGATGATTTACTGCTTTAGATTGTAAAACTGCAATGTTTTTTAAAGTTGATAATATATAAAAAGCATAATTTTCTCTCTCTCGTAGTAAGAGAACAGGAAAATTGTTTGAGAAGAGAAACTACACAAAAGATAAATAAGAGAACTTTGTGTGTTGATGTGTTACGTAGGTGGGTCAAATCATGATTTGAAATCAATAGATCAATAGATCAATAGATCAATAGATCAATAGATCAATAGATCACGAATGGGTAGGAGGGTAGGGTGGATGGTTTGATTTACTGATTTATTTATTTACTGCTTTAGGGTCAGTAAACTATTACATTTTACTATGTTATTTTATTCAAAGAATAAAAGTTTTGTTTTGTTATACAAAATATGACTTGAATCAATAGATCAATAGATCAATAGATCAATAGATCAACAGATCAATAGATCATAGGTGGGTGGGGAGGGTAGGGTGGATGGTTTGATTTACTGTTTTACTGATTTACTGCTTTAGGGTGTGTAAAAACGCAATTTTTTTTACGTTATTAACATGAAAAGCATAAAGTTTTAGTAAAAACAAAATGTTTTAAACAAATAAAATTTAAAAAGTAATTAAAATTTAAATTGAATGCAAAAATTAAAAACATTAAGAATAAATGTAAAATGAAACTTATAAAATAAAATAGCAAACAATATATTTTAGTTGACGTTTATAAAAAGAAAACGAGATTTTGAAAATAGAAATGCTAGTCTGAGGCTAAACGAATGTTTACTAACTCAGCACCGCACCGGCTTCTGCACCGGTGCCGGTACCAACTCTGTCTCCTTCTCAGTCTCCTTTATCCATCTTTTCTTATGCACTCCGTGCATTTCTACTTCTTTTATTTCAGTTGGGGACCCTCCTCCGGGGGGTTCCGAACACCATTCATCCTTCTTCCTTCCTCCATCTTCTCTTATGCACTCCGTGCATTTCTTCTTCTTCTTTTATTTCAGTTGGGGATCCTCCTCCGGGGGGTTCCAAACACCATTCATTCTTATTCCTCATTCCTCCTTCTTACTCCTTCCTCATTCCCTCCTTCTTCCTCCTTCCTCTTCCTCCATCCTTCTACTATCTCTAACTTTAATCATCAACTTCTAAAAAATTTCCTATCTGGAAGGAACAAGCACCCCTTCTCCGAAGGGGTGCACTCACCCGAGACTTCGATTCCAGGCAGACGGCGGCGGCACAAACAGGCAACCAAAAATAGATACCATCGCGCAAACTATTTACTATTTATTTATTTATTAAAATTATATTTTAATTTTTTTTTAAATTTTTTCCCAGTTTCCAGTTTCGTCAGTTCCGAATGAAATCAAACTGGAATTTAGCGTCAAGGAGAGACCCCTTAGTACAATATCCAGTATATAATATATATATATATATATATAACGATATACAAATATATTTATAGGAGTATTATCTCACAACGAAGGCCCGAGGCAGTAGTGCGATGTACTTTGTTAGTGTAATAAGGGGTTATTATGAACTGCTCATATATGAGTAGATGGTATATAAATATATATCTAAGGTTAGTTATAGTATAAAAATACTAGAATAGTATATATAATATATATAAAGATAAAATTAATTGATATTTATAAAAAAATATAGTTATAAATATGGAAATAAAACGTTATTTGATTAAATATTTTCTATGAAAAAATTTCTGTTCAAAAAATGTTTTTGATTTCAGAAAGTTAAGCTAGAGTTACAGTATTTTAGAAAATTGTATTGTAAGTCTGGGCAAGAATACATATTCGCCAAAAGTGCATCATATGAGAGAAGATTTTCTTAAAAACTTAACTTCAGCTTATTTGAATTAAAAAATTTTTTAAACTTAAAATTTTATATATATTTATACTATACTATATAATAATATATATATATATATATTATACTATAAAATATATTTTAATATATATATATATATATATATATATATATATATATATATATATATATATATATATATTATATAAATTATATATATATATCATATAATATACATATATATATATATATATATTTATATATATATATATATATAATATATATATATAATATATATTATATATATATATATTTATATATATATATATATATATATATATATATACTATATAATATATAATATATATATATAGTATATATAGGGTACAGCTAGAATAATGAAATGTTAATTTCTTTTAAGCGAATTCCAAACTTATTTCTTTTTTTTCATTCAATTTTTTTTACCTTTTAGTTTATTTTTTTTTTTTTTTGAAATTTATCAAATGAAGAAAAATATCAATACTACGATCAAACATGGCATTCCGAGAAATATATTTATATATATATATATATATACTATATATATAATAATATTAATATAATATACTATTATATATATAATATAGTACGTTTTATATATATATATATAGTATACGGGATTGAGGTATATATATATATAGGAATATATTATATATATATATATATATATATATATATATTCAATTATTTAAATTTTTATCAATAATTAATTTTTATTTATGAATTTTATTCTAAAATGACTACAAATTTTCAAGTAATCAGATTTTATATATTTAACAGCAATAACAATTTTTACGCGTTTTGATTTAAAAACTTCTGAAATGCCAATTTATAAATTATCAAAATTCTACATCTTAAGTGAACGAGAGTAAAGTCCAGACTGAATCTTCTCTAAGATGTACCAAAGTATAAATATTTTTTCAACCTTCATTGATTACAATCGGTACCTTAACATCGACATATCAATATTTACACAAAAATAATATATCATTAAAATTTTCTTTTTCTTTTTTGTGTGTGATTTTAATTTGAGTCTTGTTAAAAAACATTAAAAAAAGGGAATGTAGCATAATGTTGAAATCAAAGTGCTTGTAACTGTTTTAATAATAAGCTCTCGCCGAAAAGATAGATTAGAGAGAAGTAAAAGATAAAGTCCAAAATCTCTTGTAGATTCGATTACCTATTTTTTTTTATAAACTGGACGTAAAAAATATATATATATATACAAGTTCAAAAAAGAAGAGTTTTTCCTCGAAGAAAATTCACAATAGAAGCGAAATTTAGGGACAATCGTAGGCTTTCCAGAAGCTAGAAAAACTTAACGTAAATCTAAGCAAAGGATATTGCAAACTTCATCTAAAACATCAAGGACCCACGAAAGACTTTATTTATTTTCAACAAAAATAACCAAAGCCTTAGAGGCTAAATTTTAAATGAAGTCAAAAATTAATCCATTAAAAATTAATCTAAATACGAAAATGATGGCCCTTTTATTCTAAACAGCTGTTAAGGGGAGAAGGAAGCAATATCGTTTAAATCACAATGGGAAACTAACAATGTTCAGAGGAAAAAAAAAAATCAATCCTTTGCGAAGGAACATGGAGGAGTGAAAATTTTAAATAGTTCCATCTTGCTGTAAATAAAAAAAAAAAATAGCAAGACCATAAATTACGGTGACTGCATTGGCTAGAATGAGTCCTAAATCCTAATACAGGGAAGGTGAAGTTCGCTTGAGAAGCAAAGTTCGTTAAAAGATTTTCTACTTTAAACTGCATAGTAAAATGAATCAGGTTTGAAGGTCTGAATGTCGCAGATTCGGAACTCAATCAATGGGGAAGAAATCTGATAACAGAGCAGGTATTACGATAAAGAATGTTCGTCTTAGCTGCGAATCGACTTTATATATTTAAGCAATCAGACGAGAAAAGCGGTTGACAGTTAGCAATTCGTCTATTAAACAATTTAACAAATTGTTTACTAAATATTATGAAATTAACACGAAAAAAGCAGCTAAAGTACTTATTTACAATATATAAATTTAACATTGTATAAACCAATGTAGTTTATTTAAAAATTAGACAAATGATCTAGCGACTTATGGCATAGAAATTTCAAGTTTGCTACTCGTGTCTATTTTTTGCTATAGAAATTAACTAATAAATACTACCAGAAATTAAGATCAAGTATTACTAGTAAATATATATTCAAATGAAAAGAAAAAAATTCTGATCTTTTTGATATAAAAACCAATTCTATATCTGATGTGAAAGAGTCAAAATTTTACTTTTTCAAAACTCAAAATAAGTTCAACTGTGACCGACGAATTAACTTGGTCAAAGATACTTAACAAGTTGAAGAATACTGTGTGAAGATTGATTTAACAATCTCCCTCTCCCCCCGGCGGCAACTAGGTTCCAAGGAACAGACGAAGGTGCAAAAAAGTTTGACATTGTGACTTTTTTTGAAAAATGAGTGCCTAATTTGGGAATGACAATTGTCATGTTTTTAAATAAGCAAACATATTATGGATTGATCTCAAATTTAAAAGAAAGGTAAATCAATGTGTTTTCAATCCTTGGTGCAAATGTTAAGTCCCAAAACCATTGGGAATAGAAGTTATAATGCCACCGGTAAAATATATATATATATATATATATATATATATATATATATATATATATATATATATATATATATATATATATATATATATATATAGAAATATTTATATTTTTTTATTTATATATATAACCTTAATATATATATATAATTAATATCTGCTCTATATATATATATATATATATATATATATATATATATATATATATTGAAATATTCATATTTTTGAATGAAACTTGGTATATCTATGTTCTTTAATGTAAATAAGAAGAAATTGGTCAAAAATAAAAGGGTTCAGGTTTTACGTGGTTTCTGTAAACCGGAGTGGTTTCATTCTTGAAACCTTATTAATTTATACACAATCACATATAATGATGTTGTTTTTGAAGAGGTAAAACAATTTGAACCACTGTTTTATTCTCAGTGCTGAAACATTTTGACCTATTTTTTGCTGCAAGTTTTGACCGACTTCAGAATCGATTATTTCGGTTAATATTTAATAATTTTTAATGGGATTTGCTCTAATAACACAATTAGATATGTTTTAATTGATTATACAATGAAATTTTAATTACGAAGGGATTTAACAATTTTTTGAATAACTCAAAAACTATGAGTTGGAGAGCAAAATCCTTTCATTGGTAGGCACTATATCTATGTCTGAGGCCAGTGACCAAACGAAAGGATAATTTTTAAAGATGTTGCAGCAATTTTTAATAGTGTAAATATTTCCCATTATAAATACATGTAATGAAAGTGAAAGTTTTACTTCTGAACAAGTAAAGGATGAGGTCACCATCGAGCAGTGGCACGTCAACCGATTTTAATACAGTACTATATTGGATATAATATTGTGTACCGTAGCAAACATTTATTATATACTAATAAATTCTATATATATGTATAATATTGTCTTTTAAAACTATTATTTACAAAAGATGGCCATTGCACGCACGATTTCCCAAACAGAACATCAGGTCAAATACCGGCGAATACAATCATTTAGGTAACAATAACTGGTCACTATTTTGACAAATGGAACAATTGTAAAACAATTGTGACATCTAACTACAAAAAGTTTATTCTATTAACATGTCTGTCTGTCTGTCTGTCTGTCTGTCTGTCTGTCTGTCTCTCTCATTATAAATTAGTTTCTTCTAATACTTTTTCCTTTTATCTCACTACAAATAGTTGATACTATTAATATGTCTGTCTGTCTGTCTGTCTGTCTGGCTCTCTTTCATTATAAATTAGTTTCTTCTAATATTTTTTTCTTTTTATCTCACTACAAATAGTCGATTCTATAAATATGTCTGTCTGTCTGTCCGTCTGTCTGTCTGTCTGTCTGTCTGTCTGTCTTTCTGTCTGGCTCATTATAAGTTAGTTTCTTCAAATATTTTTTATTTTTATCTCACTACAAATAGTCGATTCTATTAATTTGTCTGTCTGTTTGTTTGTTTGTTTGTTTGTTTGTTTGTTTGTTTGTTTGTTTGTCTGTCTGTCTGTCTGTCTGTCTGTCTGTCTGTCTGTCTGTCTGTCTGTCTGTCTGTCTGTCTGTCTGTCTGTCTGTCTCTTTATAAGTGAGTTTCTTATAAATTTTTTTTATTTTTATCTCACTACAAAAAGTATTCTTTTTATCTCACTGGAAATAGTCGATTCTATTAATATGTGTGTGTGTGTCTGTCTGTCTGTTTCTCTCTATCTCATAATAAGTTAGCTTCTTCTAATATTTTATTCTTTTTATCTCACTGGAAATAGTCGATTCTATTAATATGTCTGTCTGTCTGTCTGTCTCATTATAAGTTAGTTTCTTCTAATATTTTTTCCTTTTCATCTCATTACAAATAGGCGATTATATTATGTCTGTCTGTCTGTCTGTCTGTCTGTCTGTCTGCCTGTCTCTCTCCCTCCCATCATAACTTAATTTCTTCTAATATTTTTTCCTTTTCATCTCATTACACATAGGCGATTATATTATCTCTCTCTCTCTCTCTCTCTCTCTCTCTCTCTCTCTCTCTCTCTCTCTCTCTCTCTCTCTCTCTCTCTCTCTCTCTCTCTCTCTCTCCCATCATAACTTAGTTTTTTCTAATATTTTTTCCTTTTTATCTCACTACATATAGTCGATTCCATGGGCGTAGGCAGTATTTCATTTATGGGGGGCAAAGGTTGAGTGATATATATATATATATATATATATATATATATATATATATATACTGCTATATATATATATATATATATATATATATATATATATATATATATATATATATATATATATATATATATATATAATATATATATATATATATCATATATACCATATATATATGGTTGTTTCAGATAAACGCCCACACGGAACGGGAGGTCGGATCAAAAAAATTTTCACAGGTAGCATCTATGAGACATAAATAGATGTTCTGGGGGCGAAATGAAATTTAAATTTTTTTTTTTTACCTTGTTCTAGGGGCGAAATTAGGTTAGGTTAAGTTAGGTTAGGTTAGGTTAAGTTAGGTTAAGTTAGGTTAGGTTAGGTCAGGTCAGGTTAGGTTAGGTTAGGTTAGGTTAGGTCAGGTCAGGTCAGGTCAGGAAAAAATTTCATTTCGCCCCTAAAACATCTATTTATGTATCATAGAGGCTACCTGTGAAAATTTTTTGGTCTGAGCTCCCGTTCCGTGTGGGCGTTAAGCAACTTTTACCCATTACACATATATATATATATATATATATATATATATATATATATACTATATATATATATATATATATATATATATATATATACTCGCTGACATATATATATATATATATATATATATATATATATATATGGCGGAAACTGCTGGAAGTTGTCGTCGCCTAGCAAGCGAGGGGGCCCATGTTCGAGACTGGGTTGGAGCGAGAGAATGTGAGCTATTCTCTACTAACTCTAGCTTCGTCGCACTCAAACGTTAATGAGTACATTGGCAGCGTGCTTTGCTGTCAATGGGAAAACTTTCCGGCATCCGCGATAGGCCTGGCCAGCCAGCGGATTGGTCGTTAGGCCCGTGTTCCCAAGGACCTTTCTCGATGGGTCCGACTGACAGGACGCAAGTCCTTCCTGGGGGCTGAAGGAAGGAAAGTTTATATATATATATATATATATATATATATATATATATATATATATATATATATATATATATATATATATATATATATATATATATATATATATATATATATATATAAAAGATTTATAAATTTATAATAATAATAATAATAAAAATAATATGTTTTTATAGGCATATATATTTGTATATGTATATATATATATATATATGTCTATACTATATATATTTTTATATAATATATATATATATATATATATATATATATATATATATATATATATATATATATATATATATATATATATATATATTTATATATATATATATGTAGACACCAAATTTTTTTGCATCCACCACAATCTAGCGGATAATTCTGTCAGAAGAAGCTATTAAAACTCTTTAGAAAAAATACAAGCTTTTAATATTAGTAATTAGTAATTAGTAATTACTACTTCATTATCTATCGATTGATGTATTTTTTTTCAGTTTTTCTACTAATAAACCCTTAAAAACTCTTTCTGGGAAATATATAGAAGGTTCATTTTTTTTCTTTCGTCAAGATTTAGGGGGGCAAGTGCCCCCCCCCTGCCTCCCCCTGTGTATGCACATGGTCGATTCTATTAAAATGTCTGTCTTTCTGTCTCATTATAAGTAAGTTTCTTCTAATATTTTTTTCCTTTTTATCTCACTACAAATAGTCGATTCTATTAATATATCTGTCTGTCTATCTTTCTGTCTCTCTCATTATAAGTTAGTTCCTTCTAATATTTTTCCTTTTTATATCATTACAAAAAGTCGATTCTATTAATATTTCAGTCTGTGTACCTGTCTGTGTCTCTGTCTCTGTCTCATTTTAAGTTAGTTTCTTCTAATGTTATTTCTTTTTATCTCACTCAAATAGTCGATTCTATTAATATGTCTGTCTTCCTGTCTGTCTGTCTGTTTGTCTGTTTGTCTCATTTTAAGTTAGTTTCTTCTAATAATTTTTTATCTAACGACAAATAGTCGATTCATTTAAAATGTCTGTGTCTGTGTGTTTGTGTGTCTGTCTGTCTGTCTCTCTCATTATAAGTTAGTTTCTTTTAATATTTTTTCTTTTTATTTCACTACAAATAGTCGATTCTATTAATATGTCTGTCTGTCTCTGTCTCTGTCTCTCTCTGTCTGTCTCTCTCTGTCTGTCTGTCTGTCTGTCTCTGTCTCTCTGTCTGTCTGTCTCTCTCTCTCTCTCTCTCATTATAAGCTAGTTTCTTCTAATATTTTTTCTTTTTATCTCACTACAAACAGTCGATTCTATTAATATGTCTGTCAGTCTGTCTGTCTGTTTGTTTGTCTGTCTGTCTGTCTCTCTTTCTCTCTCTCTCAATATAAGTTAGTTTCTTCTAGTATTCGTTTCTTTTTATCCCACTTCAAATAGTCGATTCTATTAATATGTCTGTCTGTCTGTCTGTCTGTCAGTCTGTCTGTCTTTCTCTGCCATTATAAGCTAGTTTCTTCTATTATTTTTCTTCTTTTTATTTCTCTAAAAATAGTCGATTCTATTAATATTTCAGTCTGTCTGTCTGTCTGTCTTTCTCTGCCATTATAAGCTAGTTTCTTCTATTATTATTTTTTTTTAAATCACTACATATAGTCGATTCTATTATACGTCAGTCTGTCTCATTATAAGTTAGTTTCTTCTAATATTTTTTTTCTCACTACAAATAGTCGATTATATTTATATTTCTGTCTGTCTGTCTGTCTGTCTGTCTGTCTGTCTGTCTGTCTGTCTGTCTGTCTGTCTGCCTATCTGTTAGTCTGTGTGTTAGTCTGTCTGTCTGTCTGTCTCCTCTCTCTCTTATTGTAAGTTAGTTTCTGTTAATATTTTTTCTTTTTATCACTAAAAATAGTTGATTCTATTAATATGTCAGTCTGTCTGTGTGTCTGTCTGGCTATTTTTCCTCATAAGTTAGTTTATTCTAATATTTTTTTCTTTTTATTTCACTACAAATAGTCGATTCTATTAATATGTCTGTCTGTCTGTCTGTCTGTCTGTCTGTCTGTCTCATTATAAATTAGTTTCTTCTAATATTTTTTCTTTTTATCTCACTACAAAACGTCGATTCTATTATGTCTGAATGTGTGCCTGTCTGTATGTCTGTCTGTTTCTCTCTCTCATTATCAAGTAGGTTTGCTTCTTCTAATAATTTTTTCTTTTTATCTCACTACAAATATTCGATTCTATTAAAATATGTCTGTCTGTCTGTCTGTCTCTCTCATTATAAGTAAGTTTCTTCTAATATTCTTTTGTTGTCTCACTACAAATAGTCGATTCTATTAATATGTCTCTCTCTCTCTCTCTCTCTCTCTCTCTCTCTCTCTCTCTCTCTCTCTCTCTCTCTCTCTCTCTCTCTCTCTCTCTCTCTCTCTCTCTCTCCAGTAGTTTCTTTTAATATTCGCTTTCTCCCCTTTTACCTTCATGCATTAATGAGACTGCCACTCGTTTCATTCTTTTCGTCCCTTTTTCGAAAAATAATTTCTATCTTTTTCCTTTTTTTAATCTCATTCGCTTTCCTTTTCTCCTTTTACATTTTTGAAATTTATTTAAAATAAAATGACATTGTCATCCCAAATTAGACTCAAATTATGAAGTGCACTTTTACGCACAAGAAAAATTCACTTTTTTTCCCTTCGTATTATTTTTATTATTATTATTATTATTATTATTATTATTATTATTATTATTATTATTATTATTATTATTATTATTATTATTATTATTATTATTATTATTATTATTATTATTATTTCTTTTTATTCTTGTTAAAAGAGGGAAAATACTGAAATAATTTCTGAGGTTAGGTAAAAAATTTTAATATTCTATTTCAAAAAATTTAAAAGAAAAACGTGAATTTATGAGTGACACAAAATGGATTTTCCTTATATATATATATATATATATATATATATATATAATAACAACTATAACTATATATATATATATATATATATATATATATATATATATATATATATATATATGCTAACTATATATATATATATATATATATATATATATATATATACATATATATATAAATTTATATATATATATATATATATATATATATATATATATATATATATGTTATATATATCTATGTTGTTATCTTTCTTAATATATATATATATATATATATATATATATATATATATATATATATATATACATATATATATATATATATATATATATATATATATATATATATATATATATATATATATATATATATATATATATATATATATATATATATATATATATATATATATATATATATATATATATATATATATATATATATATATATATATAAACTTTATAAAGACTTGAGATGTCAACAGTTACAATAAATAGAAATGCCTTTATTAAAATATTACTTGTAAATCCTAAGAAATTTTTTGAGGAATATAGCAGAATATTTCGACCAAACTTGGTCCTCGTTCAGCGGCTATAAACTAAATTAAATATAATAAAATACATAAAATAAATTTAAAGTTATCACAAAGTATTTTCGTTTTAAATTTTGAAAAAGAGTGAGGAGTTCTAAGAATGTTGTTAATGATGGGATCTGTTGTGAATCATTTCTTTGTATATTATAATTAGTGGAGTTGTTAATGCAAAATGATTCGGTAAATCTTCTAAGGGGAAGGTTTTCAATGTTGATAATGGGCGTCATGTGGTCTATCTATGTTAATAGTATGGTTGTGGGTAGGTCTATTACTATGTTAATAGTATGGTTGTGGGTAGATCTATGTAAGGTGAGGGCAGAGTTGGGATTGTGAAGTAGGTCATATTTGTGTTGGTAATTACGGCGGGTGAAGTCATGTGTTTCCCACAGTGTATATACTGTTACAGTGGCACAGGTATTTTGTAAACACATTGAAATGAGGTGTTGGTTTGAGATTTAGGTTTAAAATTTTTTTGGAATGGAAGAAGATTTGAAGATGAGGTGTGGATAGTTTTGGGAAGGAATTTTTTGCAAAAATTGTGAGAAGACGAAGGTAAAGGGAGGTAGGAAGTATGTGTATTATCACGAGGAGGTTGGAAGGTATAGAAGTTATTCTTCGCCTTACGGAGGGCATTAGTGATAATGTGTTGAGGATAGGATAGTTTACGAAAGGTTGAAAAGATAAAATTAAATTCATTTTGGAGGTAGGGGGGAGAACAGATCCTTAAAGCTCTAATGAATAAAGAGGATAAGGTACCAATTTTAGTGTTAAGAGAATGGGAAGAAAACCAGTGTATATAGGAATGGTTAGAAGTGGGTTTTCTATAGACCTTGTATTGTATGTTATGTTGATCAGACCATACCTCTCAAAGTCAACACCGAGTGAGGCTTATTTTGGCGTTAAAGAATTGTGTGTGTGGAATAAAATTTCAAATTTTCATGTAATAGAAAACTTTGCTGTAGATATAATGCATGACCTCTTTGAAAGCGTTTGTAATTATGATATTTCTCAAATTTTACACAACTTTATATGTATAAAGAAAATTATTACATTGCAACATCTGAAGGATAAAATAGTCATATAGTTACAGTGAAACAGAGCTTTATAGTAAGCCAACAGCTATATCCCCCAATCATATTTTCTGCAAGAAACCAAATCTTAAAATGTCCGCATCCCAAATGTTATTGTTTATATAAATTAAAGTCTTTTGTTCTTGTTTCATTTGTTAACGATGGATCCTTTCCTATATTTGGACAAATTAAAGAAATTTTTAAATTTAAAGAAAACTTTATTTTGTGTATAAACAATTAAGAACCGTAGAATATAATTTAGATTGTTTAGCGTATGAATTTACTTACGAAAATTCTTATAGATTAAGTAATTTTGAAGAATTAGGTTTTTATAATTTACATGTGTTTAAAAATGATTATAAGCATATGATAGCTGTTGATTAAAAAAAAATGGTTTTATTATCCTAAATTTTCTAAGCCCACGCTTCAAATAGGTTCTAGTTTTGCTTCAAGAATATATATATATATATATATATATATATATATATATATATATATATATATATATATATATATATAATATTTATATTATATATATATATATATATATATATATATATATATATATATATATATATATATATATAAGATTAGAGAGAAGCTGGTGGTTCACAAATAAGTCGTTTGCGGGCTCACCCCCACCCTACAAGTGAATGTCAGTAAAGATGGTATAGTTGCACCTGGCCAAGACAACCATCCAACACAACTCCATATACATGGATGGTTGTCTGGGCCGGGTACAATTATACCGTCTTTACTGACATTACTTGTGGGGTGGGGGTTAGCCCACAAACGTGTACTACGAACCACCCGCTTCTCTCTAATCTCATAATATATATATATATATATATATATATATATATATATATATATATATATATATATATATATATATATATATATATATATATATATATATATATATATATATATATATATATATATATATATATTCTAGAAACAAAACTAGAACCTATTTGAACAAATATACGATGTTTCTTAGGCAAAACTATAATATATTTGTTCAAATACATAATGTTTCTTACGCAAAACAAAGATTATTTAATCAAATATATAATGCTTCTTACATAAAACTAAAACAGATTTATTAAAATATGTAAAGTTTCTTACGCAAAAATAAAATATATTTATTCAAATATATAATTTCTTATGCGAAACTATGGTCTATTTTAATAAGTATATTGGTGTTTTAATCCAAAAATATTTTTTTAAAAATATTCGTATATTAATTTTAAATACAAATTGTTTGGTCTGATATATAAGGCAAAAATATATATTTGAAATCAAAATAAATAAATTCATTCCAAATATGCATTTCTCTCTGTGTAGTATTTTTTATGCCTCTTAACGAAAAGTGTAAATATTTATAGTTGGTTATTTTATATTTTAAGGTGCCATTGGCAGAGGCAGTGTTTTATCAGTATTCTGGTTCAGTGTTCTCGTCACTGTCGTCGGGCGTCATTGTCACTGTCATTATCGGTGCAGGATCAGAATCCAGTCTTGCCGGCCTGTGGAACCAGTATCAGTGGCGTGACACTTACTTTCTTGGAGACGTCTATTTTCAATACGGAGTTGCGAGACACCTGTGGTGCCCTGCCTCTGTCTAAATCTTGGAGTGTGTCGGAGCACACTGAATCATATATTAAGTGTGAAACCCGGAGCACCGCAATTGGGGTGTTCATCGTATTGAAGGACTCATTAAAGGGAGGTGACTAGGCCTCCTTGGAACCATAGTGGAGCGGAAACCTCCGCGTAAACAACTTGTGTGTTCGTCAATCTTGGACAACTGGGGTCGGTAACAGCCAGGAACAACCAAAAGTTAAGAAGTCGTTCCAATTTATATATTTATATTTTGACTTCTATTCGTATATGTGTATAGTGATTTGACGCTATATGTATATTTATATTTGACGTCTATTTTGTACATTTGTATATATTGGGGATATATTTTGGGATCTAGTTAGATAGTTAGGAAGGGGGGTGTTCTGTATAAATATATATATATATATATATATATATATATATATATATATATATATATATATATATATATATATATATATATATATATATATATAGTTCTTTGCTATCTATATATATATATATATATATTTCTATTTATTGGTTTCCTGGAATTATGTTAACAAAAACTTTTGCTCTTTCTTTGAACCCTCTTGAGGACGAACCCTTGCAGTGAACGGATAGTACGGTGGCTCAGATTGGTGGTCCTCTAACATTTTTGGTGGCTCATCGGCGGATGAAGTCTTCAAGTGGGTCTGTGGTCAGAGGGACATATTTTGGTACAGTGAAGGAGACGGTAACTAGTCAGGTGGAGAGTGTAACAGTCTACAAAATTGTAAGTAGAGAATTTTTTTTGGTTGAGTTGCCGAATTTTTTTTTTACTGGACGCAATTTTTTTTTTGTAATTTTCAAAGAGGAACACCATTTGCAAGAAAAACTAGTGGAAAAAAATACTTGTGGGAAATAATATATTGAGGCTGAGTAGATTTTCCCTGAAAATTCTTTTTTTTTTCGCGTGGATATTTTTTTTGAATTTTTTGAATTTTTTTTTTGAATTTTTGAAATTTCGGGACCTTATTAATTTTTTTTTTAAATTTATTTGCAATTTTGGAATTTGAATTGTATTCATGATTTTTTTTTTTTTTACATTTATTGATTTTTTTTCAACTCGTTGGATTTTTTTTTAATTTTGTTTGAATTGTTTAAATTTCTTGAAGATTTTTTATTTTTATTTTGAATTTCCTGATTTTTTTTCTCTTTTGAATTGCTTTGAATTTTTTTTTTGTTTTGAAACTTAAATTTTGTTGAATTGCGTTGATTTTTTTAAATTTTTTTTCTGAAACTCTTAAACTTTTTTTTTTGAATTGCTTTGAATTTTTGAATCTTTTTTGATATTTTGAAATTCTTGAATTTGTTTTAATTTTTTTTAATTATCTGAATATTTTTTTTGAAAAGTTTTGTATATATTTTGAATTCCTCGAGTTTTTTTGAATTTTTTGAATTTCTTTTCATTTTTTTTTTTTTTTAATTTACTGAATATCTTTTGTTGCATTTGTGCTACTTGGGAGTGGGGATTTATTATACATGGACTCACACGGACTACCCTAAAATAAATTTTTTTTCTGAAGTTGGTATACCTATATATATATATATATATATATATATATATATATTAATTATATATATATATATATATATATAATATATATATTAGTATATATAATATATAGTATAGTAATATATATAATAAATACATATGATATATATATATATATATATATATATATATATTATATATATATATATATATATATATTTTTTTTATAATATAATATTTAATATATATATTATATATATAGTATATTTTTTTTTTTTTTTTTTGAGTTAATATAATTTTTTTCTGCATCGAAAAGATTATAATGGTAAATTCCGAAGAAGGAAAGGATGACGGAGCGAAGGGAGGAGTGATGGCGATATTCCTATTAAATGAATTTCAAAATGTATTAATAAGTGAAGCACAGGATTTAGATGTGGGCAATGTGACAGCAATACTGGAGAGTTGTGTGCGGACATTGAAAACAAAAGGAGGAAACCCTGGTATAGAGCAGGAAAGTGAGGTAAAAAGTATAGTGAAGCAGCAACCTGTTGACAGAAGGAAAGAAAAATCAAATGTGGATCAAGCAGTGAGAAAGAAGGAGCCACTTAAAACAAAACCGAGAATGCAGTATGCGCTAAAATACAGGAAGGATAGTTCTGAGGGAACAGAAGATAACATCTTTGAGAGTGAGACTAGTAGTGAGAGGAGTAATAGAAAAAACACAAGAAGAAGGAACAGGAAGAGGAGACCTGTAAGAAAGTACATAGTGGATGAAAGCTTTGTGTCAGAAGTGGAATCTGAAGGTGATAGTGAGCTTGACAAAGGAGGTAAACTGTGGTTGAAGAGGTTGGTGGAGCTCTATAAATCAGGTATGAAGCCTGGTATGGCCGTGAACAGAGTACTCATAATCCTGGCTGGTGAGTTACTAGAGGTCATACGCACGTACAGCAAAGCCAATATCAAAGCAGTAAGGCCATTAAAGTATGGCAGAGAAAAGGTACAGACGTTCCGTGCTTTCAAAGAAGACTTCGAATGCTATGCAAAAGAACAGTTGGGACGAGATAAGAATCGGTGGGCTGTGGAGTTAAGGAACTTTTTGGAGGGTGGTGTATTGAGAATGTACTACAGTATTTGCAGAGCCAAGGTGAAGTATGTCACCATTATATCAAGGCTGGGGAACTGGTGTAAGGAGGAAAAGGATATTGAAGTGATGGATTTGCAAAAAGAGTTTTGGAAGATGGAGATGAAGAAGAATGAAAAGATCGTCGAATTTGCACTGCGATTGCAGACTACATATGAGGCAGCCACAGGAGAAGACCAAAGGGATGTTGGGATCCTGAAGAAGCAGTTCGGGAACTGCCTACCCAAAAAAAGTTCCAAAAAGGTTCAAACTACGGATGGGGAGTGAAAAGGAAAGTATGAAGGTGCGCTGGAAAGATATAGTGAGTTGGGCGCACGAAGAGGATGAATTGGAAGATCATACGGAACCAGAAGCGGAGGCCATCCCCATATGGGCAGCGATCCAACAGGAAGACACCTAGAGGAGGACATATGCGGACCAGGTCCGGTATGGAAGACCGACAGTAAAAAGAAATAGTGGGCCAAGAGAGTATAGTAGGAGTAGTGGCCCATATAGTAATCAAATGATGAGGTGTCATCACTGTGACAAGGTGGGGCACATAAAACGTGATTGTTGACTGTTCAGAGGGTGGTGCCTAGGGTGTGGAAGCAATGAGCATAAGCTCATGGATTGTGAAACAAGAATGGGACATGGGTTCCAGAGCAGGCGTGATAATAGGGAACAAGATCAAAGGGCTCCAAGGATGATGGAACAGAGGTGCTATCTCTGTAAGGAGGTTGGCCATAGGCGTGAGTCGTATCCTTTGAAAGAGGGATTCAAAGAGGGGAGGAAGAAAGCGAAGCAGCCAGTTTCGGGAAAAGAAACTGCTCCGCCATTGCCCGAGACATGTCGGAGCCAACCCCAACTGTAGTGTGTACACAAGGTGTCCCGGTTAGTTATGGTTGTTGGGTGTTGAACCCTGAGGCAAGAGAGTTTGCAATAGGTCAAGATGAAGAGGTGCCTGGCCCATTACATCAGCAGACAAGGAAGACACAAAGAATGGCTACAACAGAGATAACAATGGGAGTGTACCATACAATAGGTGATACAGAGGTTACGGGTCCTGAAAGTGTGAACATGACGCCACTTCTGTGGTTTGTGATAAAACTTAATGGTGTAAAGATGGATTCGGTGGTGGACTCAGGAGCTCAATATTGTTTGATTGGTGAAAGTGAGTTGACAAGGATCCCAAATCCAGAGGTAGTAAACAAAGTAATGAGGTTGAGATGTGTAGGGGACCCACAGCTTTGTGTACACTCACACTGTACAGCAACGTTGAGGATCACTATTGATGACATTAGCTATGGTCAGTCAGATTTTATAGTGGTTAGCAAGTTGAAGGAAGGTGTAATATTAGGAATGCCGTTTCTGGTAGGAAACAGTATTAAGGTTAACGTTGTAGAAGGGTCATTTAAGCATTATGGTGACAATGGTATCAAAGAGCAGGTATATTTAAGAATGGTGCCAAAGACTGTATAAGGGTGGCAACATCTGTGCCTGTATATACAGTAGAAGAGACAGTAGTTACAAAGGATAATTGGGTGACAGTTAAGGTAAAATGGAGGTCTAAACAAATTAAGCCAAGGAAACATGATGGATGGTATCGTACAAAGCTAGAAGAGTTTTTACTGAAGGGTGTAGAAAGTAGTAAAAAGGGTTACAATAGACTATTTAAAATCATACCAGGTCTGGTGAAGTGGGTGGAGAAAGGAGGTACGGTACTGCTTAAAAAATTAACACCGGGCCAGTTAAGACTAGGTAGAGGTGAGCAAGTAGGAACAGCACATTTAGTAGTGGATGAGGACAGGTTAAGAAGTTACGGAACCAGTATGTGTACAGTAAACACAACAGTGCAAGAGTTGTCGGGACAACGTAATAATGAACAAGAGTGGACGAAGAAAAATTAAGGAATGAAATAAAATTTATGGAGGAATTAACATCAGGGCAGATTGAGTAGGTCATAGAAGTACTATGGAGGCAACGGAGGGTATTCAGCAGAACCGATGCGGATGTCAGCGAAACATCAATGACACATGGAGCCATGTGCTGCGGAATGGAGTTCACCAGTGGTACTAATACGGAAGAAGGATGGGACACTCAGATTGTGTGTGGACTACAGAAGACTTAATAAGGTGACAAAGGCGGATAGGTTTCCCATGGCGAACATCCTGGAGACTATTTATGGGTGTCACGGAGTCCACTTTTTCACCAGTCTGGATTTGGTCAAGGGCTACTACCAGATGAACTTGGAGAAGGGTAGTAGAGACTTCAAGACGTTTTCAACAGTGAGCGGACAGTACCGTTTTAAGATTTTAAGCTTTGGCTTGAAGAATGGACCCACGGCGTTTTAACGAGAAATGCAAAGAATTCACACCGGGTTCAGTAAAGATAAGGTGGTGGTGTATGTCGATGACGTACTGCTGATTTCAAAAAGGTTTTGAGGAACATCTGGTATTGATAGAGCATGTATTGCAGCGGTTTTTTGAAGCCGGTGTGAAGGTTAAGGTTAGTAAGTGTAGTTGGGTGCAGAAGGAGGTTCAGTTTTTGTTCCATGTTATTAGCAGAAAAGGTATCAGGAAACTTCCAGAGTTTATGGCCCAAATTTGCAAATTGGAAAAAACAAAAAATGTTGGAGAAATGAGGAGGTATTTAGATATGATAAATTTCCAGCGAAAGTTTATAAGAAATTGCTCAAAGGTGGCGGCACCCCTGAGTGCACTAACTGGGGGTAATCGGAAGGATCCGATTGAATGGACAGAGGAGAGGACAAGGGCATTCGTGGAGCTAAAGGAAAGAATGAAGGAGTCAGGGGAGTTGGCCTTCCCAGATTTTTCACCGTCGGGTAAGCAGTTGGAGTTGTTCGTGGATGCCAGTGGGTTCGGTATGGGAGCAGGTTTGTGTCAAGAGCAACGGGTGAGAGGAGAGTCATCGCCTTCAATTCCCATTCTTTCAACGCCTGTGAGAGAAAGGCCTCAACGATCGAGAGAGAACTGCTCACAATTAGGTGGAGAGTTAAGAGTTTTAGGCCGTTCTTGTTGGGACAAGTTTTTATCTTGTATACAGATCATCGACCACTAGTATATTTACATACCATGAAATTAGTTGACAGTAAGCTGTCACGGGTTCTAGACGATTTAAGTGAGTATAGTTTTGAGATACTGTACTACCCAGGGAAAGAGAACATCTTTACAGATACATGGTCTAGGTGTCATAGGAGTGAAGATCAAGACGAAGAACCAGCCGATCCATGTGCCCTTCCTAGAGGTTTAACTCTGATAGAATTGGTTCCCGGTGGAGCTGACTCCTTATTTGTTAGTTTGAAGGCCGTCTTGGAGGATGCTCAGGTACAGGTTACCGTACAAAATCATAAAGTTTTAATGGAGAAATTGATGGATATATTAATAGAAGATCGAAAGTTGTATGGGGTAGAGAAGAAACAGAAGTCTTTAAAGTATTTAAGGACATTAAGGATGCCTGGTAGAGAACCAGTTCCAGAAGTGTTATTAATAGCATGCGACAAGTTTGGAGTTAAGATCAGGTTGCATGACGGTACGTGTTGCTCGGTGGTATACCTTGGCCCAAGAGCAAGAAAAAAAGGAAAATTTAAAAAGTGTCTACATACAAGTGCTTGATGGTACACACCTCAACCCCTTGAGGAATGACGGAACATTTGATGGTACCAGTAAAAACATCATAGTTGATGAGCTCCCACCTGAAGAGGATTCACAAGAGGAAGAAGAGGAAGTAGAGGATTCTGAAAATGAGACGTGAGTATCCCGAAAACAATTTAATACAACATGGTCCAGATGAAGGATTATATATAAACTTGATGATGCAGGAGAGGAGACATGTATCACGGTTAAGTTGTAATCATGTATTGAGAGGAATGGCATTGGTGAGGTACGCAAGCGTGTGTTTCTGGATACAGAATCCGTTACAAGTTTGATCCAGGAGGATGTGATTGAGGACCTGGAAAACTTTGGGCACATTCGAAGGAAGTGGACGGTGAACTTGACGCTTAACGGAGTCACTTCAAGTATTGTGGAGTGTAACACGGCTGTAGAGATTAAAACACTGGCCAACAAAAAAAAAAATTTTTTTTTTTTTTGCTGCCAAGGATATTTTATCGAATTTATAGTAAATCGGGTGTGCTGATTTCAGAAATGACATTAGTTTTCCAAGATTGGCTCTAGTTCTTGAGATCCAGGGTGTTCCAGATATACTCTTATACAAATATCTTTTTTAATGCATATTTTACAGTAATATCGTCTTATTTCTTTTTAAGGTGCTTACTTTTATATATACTTTATTTTTTCTATTTTCAGAACACTATGAGTACTTCACGAAGAGCCTGTTTGAATAACTCCAATGTATTCTGCTACATCTGTGGTGAATATTGCCAGGAGAACCAAAGAAGAAATATTACTAACTTTGTGAAGCAAGCATATCTGGCATTACTTTGGAATGAAACTCGGAGACCAAGATAAAGTCTTGGGCTCCCCATATGGCTGTAAAACCGTGTGGTCGCGAATTAAATTTCTACATCAGTGGATAAAATGTGCGAGAAATGTTATTAAAATTACACGGTTCGTGCCTATGGTATGGGATGGGAGCCAAAGAATCACCACAGGACTGTTATATTTTGTTTGGTTAATGTGAAAGTATCAATCGTCTTCAAGAACGTAAATTTGGAGTATCCAGGATTGGGATCAGAAGGCGACCATGTACCACACTCGACGATGTTCCATCTAGTGTTCACTTACACTCCCCAGACCTAGCATTGTCTGAATGACAGAAGATATCCAGGATTTTGGTGTGCACACGTGCCAGATAGTGGTAGTGAATATGAAGAAAGTACTTCAACACAGCAAACAACAGTTCTCCCAGGAAGATATCAATGAATTTAGTACGAGAGTTAAGTCTCTCCAAGCAAGATTCTGAGCTTTTAGCATCTAGACTAAGTAAAAAGAACTGTCTCAAGGCCGATGTAAAATAACTTTTTTTTGGGACAAGAGAGGTAGTACTTCTTCCATATTTCATTGAATAAGAAGACCTTGTATACTGTAAAAACATCCCTGGACTCCTACTCCCAATGTGGGGTTACCAAATACCGACCAGAAGATTGGCGATTGTTATGGATAGTTCAACGAGAAGCTTGGAGTGTGTTTTATTGGAAACAATACAATAGTTATGCATCGATGCTTGTGGGTCACTCAACAAAACTGAAAGAGAATATGAACATATCAAGAATCTTGATCTGAAGTAAGCTTAGATATACGAATTGATAAGCGACAGGGTTTCTTATATGCAGTTGAATCCGTTGAAGATGGTTTCAACATCTATACATATTGGCGTCTTAGCAAAGCGGAATACCTCTTGTTATGACAAGTACCCTTGTTTCGATAGCTTGTGGGATTAGTGAGGGCAAAGAATGACCAGATGAGATAAGTTATGGTTCCTGCTAGGGAGAATATGACCAGCTGTAGTGCATCAAATATCATTAAACGAACCACTCACTGGTTGACAGGGTAAAAATTATTTTCCCACCACTACACATCAAACTAGGACTGATGAAGCAATGTGTTAGGGCCCTACGACAATAGATGGTGAATGTTGTCAAATATATTTGCAGGATTTTCTTTTCCAGGTTGAGTATGGAGAAACTCAAAACGGGCATCTTTAGCTGGGCTTAAAAATGCTAAAACTTACAAGATGACAAAATTTCATAAATTCCATGAGACTGATATTGAAGCATCCTGCCTGGAAAAACCTAGTATTGCAAATTTTTTTAATTATAGGCACACCCCCGGTTTAGCCAGTGTATGACTGTATAATGATCGTAATACCCAATTCATATGATGCTTGATATGTCTATAATATGAGCTTCTCCAAGAAATTCTAATATTGTGAACAACAAATGGTAAAAACTCACTCAAAGGATTTTGTTTCTATCATCTT
>JABUQX010051849.1:0-2500 GCA_015478945.1 Trachelipus rathkii
ATGAACATAAACAAAGAGTATTTTTGGACAGATAGTGAAATTGTATTGCAATATATCAAAAATGAATCAAAAAGGTTTAAAAGATTTGTACACAATAGAGTTAACTATATCAGATCACAACAGATATAAGCCAATGGAATTATGTACCAGGTAAGCTAAATATAGCAGATATAGCAAGTAAAGGGATATATGTTATGAGTTTTGAACAATACTATGGAGCACTGGCCAGAAAGTGTACCCACAAGACAACGCCTATCATGGCCACTGAGCAAAAAAAGAAATAAATTAGAATGATCGAAAATGATGAAATTATAAAAAATAAACCAGTGAATGGCCATACAACTAACGGATCACGTATAATTCTGTTCTCAGATTGGGGATGAAATTAAGGAAGCATGGTTTTAGATTAAGAAAATTTGCATAAGAAAACCTGGAATAAAAGTGCTATGACAATCACAGAATTAAAAGATGCAGAAAAGGCTATTTACAAATATGTACAAAATAAAGAATTTCATGATATACAATACAAAATAAAAAAGAAACGAGGCCTTGCCTAAAAAGCACATTTTGGCAAATTCTACCATTTATAGAATGAATAATAGAATATTACGAGTAGGGTGAGAGGAATAAAAATCCTGAATTGATGTATCTATGATTTTAAACATCCATATCTTCGCAATAGTCATGTAAAACGTTAATAATGAGACATTACCATAGAATAAATGACATTTAGCGACAACAAACATTTTAAATGCTTTTAAGAGAGAATACTATATCATTGGAGCAGTAGAAGTATTAGAAGATCTAAGATTGCTAATATGCAGAGCTCAAACTACAAGGCCATGATAGATAGGAGATGAGATAGTTAGAATGTGATATACACATTCAGTTTGTATTGAATCCTTTGGTACCTTTTCTTATAGTAAGCGGGAAGGGAAGTAAAGAGAAAAAAACGATATGGGATATATTTTCTGTTTAAGATAGTAGCAGCAATACATCTTCAGAGATGTTAATACTTTCATTAGATTACTGAGCTTCATCAATGCTCTAAAAGAAGATTTATCAGCCCGCAGAGGCAATGTAGAAATTAATCGATCAGATAATGGAATTGAACTTTCGTGAAAACGCTAACAAGAATTAAAAGGACAAAAGTAAAAATTGGAGAACAAGCAAGTAAAATAAATTTTTTGAGCAAAGATACAGTGGTATCCAACCCATAATAGATATATAGGAGATCATTTTGAGAACACTTAGAATGTACAGAATATATTACAGCTTCAACTCTTAGAACAGGCAATAAGGTTGACAGATGATAACTTGAACACTTTGTTCTGTGAAATAGAATTCATTATAAATAATAGACCAATAACAGAATTTTCCAATGATTTAGAAAACTTAGGAGCTTTAGACACCTAATCATCCTACTCCCTTAAGACATATAAATTCCACCAGGTTTTATTTTTCAGGACAAAGATCTGCTACTCACTATATAAAAGATGGAAAAAGTAGTAATTGCTGATTTATTTTGGAAGATGGATAAAGAATATGTCCCTTTAATTGCAAAAAAGAAGTAAATGGTTAGCAGAAAAAGAATCACACAAAGAAGGAGATTTAGTTCTTTTAATAGATGACTTCAAACCAAGAAATATGTGGAATTTAGGAAAAGTAGTAAAAGTCAAAGATGACTCAAACAGAGTGAGAATAGTAGATGTGAAAATAAATAAAGACAAGAATACTTTAAATACTACAATTTTGAAAAGACCAATAACAAAATTAATCTTGCTGAGAGAAAGTGCAGGATTATAAAAAGAAGACACAGAATTGTAAATTCTAAGGAAACTAAGAATAACAAGAAAACTTATAATATTCTTAGCAAAGGGGGAATATGTTATATTTTGTATTAAAATGAAAAAAAGGGAACAAAAAATAAATATAAAATTACAGAATTATTATACATCGATTAATAGATTGCAATAGAATAATTTACAAATTTTTAAACCAAATTTATAAAATTTAGAAAAGCAAAATGATTGCAAAACAGAAAAAATTGATGACAAAAGGAATATTGGGTGCGGTAAAAAATAAGGGCTTGCAAATAGAATAAAAGCTAAAGAAAGCCCAAAAGCCGAATATTAAGAAAAACTAGTAATTAGGAGATACTGCAAGCAATATAAGCCATTGCAGAAACTCAAGCAGGCTGTTGAAACAACAAAACTGTCAACTTTGCTAAAGTAAACAAAGAAAATAAAAGCAAAGTACAGCATTGAATTTCAATCAACATTAGCATTAGGAAGAAACACTTAGTACCATCTATTTCAAGAGCTTATTAATTTCACAAAGAAGAAACTTTTAAGGTGGAATAAATAGCAATTGAATTCTTCAATCTAATATATGAATAAAGAAGCCAGAAGAAAATTTAGAACATCAAGAAAAACTCTACAAAGCTAAGAATTCAAAAGAAGAAATTTAATTAAGGAATTTGTCAGCTATATGATTAGAG
>JABUQX010051849.1:15000-27500 GCA_015478945.1 Trachelipus rathkii
AGGCGCAATGAGTTCAGCCCGGCGATGAATATATATTATATTAATATATATTATTATATATATATTAATATATATATATATTATGTTATATATATATATAATATATATATATATATATATATATAATATATATATATATATATATATATAATATATATATATATATTAGTATATTATATATATATTATATATATATATATGAATATATATATATATATATATATATATACTACGAGTCATTTCATACTTAAACATTTTTATTAAACATTTTCGCGAACCTAAAACTGTAACTTATTACAGACATTTTATATTTTTTCGTTAATACTTTTTAATTATAAATTTTTAAAAATTGTATGTAAGGAAGAAAAAAACAGAGTGTCTGGTCATATAAACATTTTATTTTAACTACATTCGTACGAAATTTTATTAAGAAACATTAACATTTACATACTTAAGCCAGTAATATCATAAATCAATAGAGGTGTTACCTACCCTAAGGGATTAGTATGCTTTTGTTTTACTGTTTTACTGCTTTAACTCATATGTTTTACTGCTTTAACTCACATATTTATTAAAATTACATAACTTAAAGCAGTAAATCAGTAAATCAAATAGAGGTGTTACATAGCAACAGGGGGTTTAGTATGCTTTTGTTTTTACTGCTTTACCGCTTTAACTCATGTTTTTACTGGCTTAAACTCATATAGTGTTTACTGCTTTAACTATATTTATTAACCATTACATCTAAAGCAGTATCTCAGTAAATCAATAGAGGTTTACATAACAAGGGGATTCAGTATGCTTTTTGTTTGATGCTTTCTGCTTTAACTCATGTTTTACTGCTTTAACCATGTTTTTACTGCTTTAGCTCATATGTTTTACTGCTTTAACTCCATTATTATTAACATTATGTTTTTTATTTTGTTTTAATACTTTATTTATTTATTAATTATTTTTTATTTATTTTATTATATTTTTATTATTTTTATTATTTTTTATTTTTATTTTTATTTTTCAACTGTAGTGTTTTTACTTCATCCCTATTGTTATTATTATTTAGAAACAACATACACACACACACAATCACAAAAAAATCAATCCACACACACAACACACACACACACACAGCACACACACACACATATACACCACGTATATTTATTAAAACATTTATTGTTTATTATTTATTATTATACTTAGTGTTATTTACTTCAATGCCTATTGTTATTATTATTTAGAAACATACAGCACACACACACACACACACACACACACAGCACACAGCACACACACACCACCACGCCCACTTCACTTACCACAACATAACGGTATAATTTTATTAAACATTTTATGTTTTAATTAACACGTACATTTATATTACTTCATTCAAATATAACTAAAATTATATCAAAGTTTCTTAAAACTTCTATAATAAATCATCATCTTTGAACAAAGAATTTATTTAATTAACTGTTCATCTTTTTGTTTTATAAATTTTATAACTATCAAGTTCTTAAATAACTTTTTATAAAAATTTTATGAATTTTAAATAAAAATATATTTTTATGTAACTTAAAGCAATAAATCAGTAAATAGTAACAGCAAGCCCCTAGCACCCTGCTAACACCAGCTATGCACGTTTTTGTTCTATTGACATACTGCTTTACAGTCCTCTTTTGCCATGTATAAGTAAAAAATAACAACAATAGTTCTGTGCCCGCTACACAAAAATGGATGCAGATGATATAAATTTAGGTTTTTTGGTTAAAACTACCACAATTGTATTGGGAGTATGGCGTTGTGCTCGAGTTTTGTAAGCCGTCATTTAAAACCCCTTCAATAATAATCGGATTTTCTCTATTAAACTTCTTTTGCTGGCTCCTGTAAATAGAAAATCCATCACGATTACATACATCACCACGCACTCCTTACAGATACGAAACTGCCCTCTCTCTGTAATAATGTGTTGAAATAACTACTCTAGGCCTAAATTCTGGATAATTCTTTTTGTACCACGAGGCAATTTAGGACTATTCCAAGTAAAATATATTTCGAACTGACGCTTTTTCTGTAAAATTCGTTACGATATTTACACTACTTCTATATTTTAACACAAATTCTTTAAAGTTCACAATAATCCAAAGCTTTCGCCTCTTTTACACGAGGCCTCTTCAGGTGGTGAATGAACGAGAAACAGGAGCCAAACTTTTTTGAAATGTTATTATTGATTTTATAATCTGTTGGTTTCACTTATTTTTTTATAGAAATATGTGTCTTTCATTAGGTTGATTTGTATTGGGTCCAGGTTCACTTCTCCCTTTTGTTTATTGAAATTTTCCCAATTTATGATGCAAAATGATTCTCCGAGAATTATTTTATCGCTTTTTGGTTTTAAGGTATGAAAAAACATGTTTTTTCATATCCTGAGCCTGGGGTTCGTTTATTTAAAATATATGTATAGTTAAGCTTCATAGAACTTTTATAATTTATATACATTCAACTCTTAACATACATGTAATTCTTTATTTAAGAAAAGTCAAAATAATGCTAATAAAAACTTTACTATATATTTAGAAATTTAATAATCATTAATGTACAATGATTTATATATATAAATATATATATATATATATATATATATATATATATAATATCACCCTATATATATATACTATAATATTATATATATATATATATATATATATATATATATATATATATATATAATTATATCTATATATATATATATATAATATATAGTATATATATATATATATATATATATATATAAATATATATACATACATACATACATTTCTGCCCCTGACCCACCTTATTGGAGGGGCCACACCGCCTCAAGAAAGCCAGCCACCGCTCCCGGGCGGTTCCACAGGTCAAGAATAGAAGTTACAGTAAAGGTGGTACGGGGAGCGTCGAGGGCGGGGCACTCCAGAAGGAAGTGCTCCATTGTTTCCCGGGGATATCGGACATCTAGTGCAGGTGGGGATATAACGATATCAGTTTGAATCTGAATTTATATTGCATGAGATTTGGGTGGTGGCCTGATCTGCTCCGGGCGAGGTCTTTGGTTTCTTCTGGACAGTGATTCTTCTGTAGGGGAGATGTTTTGGGGATGGGGTTGTTTAGTAGGGTTGTTATTGGGGCGGCGATTTTGTAGATATGCTGTTAGTTAATTGTGTATGGATGTGAAGAGAGCAAGACCTATTTGGGGTGGGCGGAGGTAAATGTTGTTGTAGATGTCATTTTATTAGAGTTTGGCTGGTGAGGAGGGGGGGGATTTTAGTCTGTGTCGGGGGGGGGGGGGTTGGGGAGTATTTGGTGGCATGGAGGGGTTGGATTGGGTGTTTTTCTGGAAAAATTGTGTCCCTACCATCTTCAAGTGAGCAGGGATGGGAAGGATGTGTGTCTCGTCATGTAAATGCTGGATGGGGGTTGTTTTAGTACATCCAGTGATTATTCTAAAGGGCAGTAGTTTTGAGTCACTTGCAAATTTATTTAGGTTGGTATTGTATAGTTACTAAAACCCTATTCGGGGGAGGTCAATAGTTACTAATTCCTTATGGGGAGTTAATTTGTAGATTTGTGGTAAGGGTGTGTTTTCTGTCGCTGAAGTTGTGTTGGGAGAGAGTTCGGAGGGTGTTTAATTTCCGTTGGGTTGAGGAAGTAATTTGGTCGATGTGGGGGGAGAAAGTCATATGTGTGTCGTAAGTGAGTCCTAATATTTTTGGGGTTTTGTTTAGGGGAAGGGGGTTGTTGTTCAAGTAGACTATTGGGTGGAATGAGGATTGGTGGCGGTCAGTGGTTAGGCGGGTAATGGAGATTTAAGGGGGGGAAGCCTGTATTCTATTGGTTGAGGTAGCCAAGTTTCTAATATTGGGTATTCTTGGGTGTGCTGGGTGGCTGTGTTTACAAGTGGATGTTGGGAAATGAGACTGATGTCATCTGCGTAAGTAATTAGTTTGGTGGATTGGTTGGTGGGGGTAGGCAGATCTGCTGTAAAGAAGATTGAAGAGGAATGGAGAGAGAATGGCACCCTGTGGTACGCCGTTTTGCAGTTTGATGGAGTGTAAGAGGGTGTTTTTATGGAGGACTTTGGCATATCTATTGGTAAGGAAATTTGAAAGCCACTTTTCTATATTGTTTTCTTAGGGGGGGATTGTAGAACTTTTTTGTATAAGGATATATGTGGGGACAGTGTCAAAGGCTTTTGTAATATCGATGGCTGTAGTATGGATTCTGTGTGATGGGGATGGTTTAAGCCAATTAATTAATGTGTTGTGGTGAGGGAGGTAGGCGTTGTTTGTTGAATGATTGCTTTGGATCCATGTGGGAATTCTGAGGGTGAATGTGTGGGGATATTTTTTTTAATATTAGTTTTAATATAGCAGTTTGCTGATGGTGGAGAGAAGAGAGATTGGGCGATAGGAGGATGGGGAATTGGGGTCTTTTTTTTGGGGTTTCAATTTTGGGATAATGAATGCTTGTTTCCAGATTGGGGGTATATAATTGAGTTTCCAAGATTTGTTAAAGATTTCTGTGATGAGGAGAATTGCTTTTCCTCCTAGGTGTTTCAGGTGGAAATTTGAGATTGAGTCTGGTCCTGTTGCTGGTGAATTTTTAAGGGTTTTGATTGTCTCTGATATCATGTTGGTTGTAAAAGGAGGTGGAGGGTTGTGATCTGAGGGAAGTTTTTTGAGTTGTTTTTTTTGTTAACCTATTAATGGGGAGAGTAGGTTTACGGGAGATATTAGCGTAGTGTTTTGCGAGGCTGTCTGCTTGTTGTTTTGGGGAAGGGAGGGAGTTGTCGGGCAAGGATGGGGATTCGTGTGAGGGAGGGGGGTTGTTTTGTGAGTTGTTTAGTTTTTTGATAACCTGCCAGGTTTTCTTATTATCTATGCATGAGATGTTGTTTTGTAGGTATTCTGTAAACTTGTTAGTAGTGTTAGTGGTTATGAGATTTGAGATCTGAGTGTTTAGGTTAGTTATTTGGTTAGTGGTTAATGTGGTGTAAGGTCTGAGTTTTCGGAGGGAGTTTCTTTGTTTAATAAGTTGACTGATTTCGGGAGATAGTTTAGGATTGTAGGATTTTCTGTGACCCTTAGGTATGTAAAGATTGGCTGATTTGATGATTGTGTTGTTTAAATGAATGATTGAGGTGTTTAATGTTGTTATGTCATGTATTGGTGTAGGGATTATATGGGATTCGATATGGTTTGTAAATTCTGTCCAGTTAGCTTTTTTGTAGTTAGTAAATGTGGTGGTCTTTTTTTTGGGGGTTTGGTGGGGGGAGGTCAGAGATATGAGGATAGGGAGATGATCTGATTGTAGGTCGGTGGTTGTGTCCCAGGTTATGTCTGTGATGTAGGGCAGGGGAGCAGAATGTGACGTCTGGTGGGGTGGGGGATTGGTTGGCTTTGGGGAGGGATTCTGGTGGGTGAAGTTTTTTAGTTAAGGATATTCAGGGCTTCCAATTCATTGAAGGATGTGGTTGCCTCGGGGATCAGATGGGTAGTCTTCGTACCAGGCAGTGTGGTGTGCATTTAAGTCGCCTCCGAGGATGAGATTTGGGTATGTTACTATTGTTGATAGGGGGGGAGTGAGGTTGTTTGGGGGCGGGTTTGGGGTGGTCGGGTGGCGAATATAAAGGTTGACGATGTTGTAGGTGGTCTTGTTCAGGAGTATAGAACAAGATTGGGATTTTATTAATGCGGCGGGGAGTGGTGTGGAAGTGTTAGTAGTTGTATTATGATATGGTATGCTGTTGTGGATCAGTGTTAAAAGAGAGTGGTGAGGAGGTTGGGCAGGGGAATATATGGCATCGTAACCATAGAATGTGGGGAGAGGGGTGTTTTGGGCGAGGGAGGCTTCTTGTATAATAGCTATGTGGATATTGTGTTTTTTTCAGGAAATGGTTAAGTTCTATGGATTTGTTGGTTAGGCCGTTAATTGAATTGTAGTATGTTGAGTGTTTGGGGATTAGGTTTGGTCGGAAGGGGGTTTTGGTTGGTGGTGTGGGGGCTACAGGTAGTACAAGTGTAGCCCATACTGTATCTGGGGAGGGTTCGGAATGGTGAGCAGGACAGGTGTACCCATCCCAGGCAACTAACACACTGGATGCTATTGAGTCCAACTTGTTTTTGGCAGTTTAGGGCAGTAATATTTAGGGGTCCCGGGTTGCTCTCGACATCTCCCGACCGTAGGAGTAGTAGTCTCCCAACAATGAGAGTAAAGATAGATAGAAAGGCAGATTTGAGACATAGATAAGTAAGTAGAAGGAGGACGATAGTAAAGTAGCGTAAAATATGACCTGTGGGCCCGGCCCTAGCCTGGCTCCTTTTGGCAGTAACCCTCCTGGTGGAGGGGGGGGGAATTGTGTAATCTTGCAAAAACCCCCCGGGGCAGAAATTCTTGATATCGCTCCTGATTTGAGTTACTGTCGGCTTGCCTGCTGAAGGGTTACCATCACAACCTTATATATATATATATATTATATAATAATAATATATATAGTAATAATATAATATATATATAGTTAATATATAATATATATATATATAATTATATTATATTAATATTATATATTATTAATATATATATATTATATTATAGTTATATTATATAATATATATATATATATATATTTATATATTATTATATTATATATATATATATATATATATATATATATATATAATATTATATATTAATATTATATATATATATATATATTTATATTATATATATATATATATATTTTATATATATATATATATATATATATAAGGTAACGAGAAATTATTATAACAAAAGTATTATATATATGCAATGGTTTTATATTTAATATATATAATATATGTATATTTTATATATATATAGTAATATATTATATAATATATATATTATATATATTATATATAGTATATAATATATTTATATATAATATATATATATATATATATATATAATATATATACTATATATAATATATGATATAATATAATATATTTATATATATAAGATAACATAAATATATACGACTTCCACATACATTTCACACATGATGTTTTATGATATTGTCCAAATTTAAACTCTTAACAATCTTTGCAAATATGCTTATCATTTGCGTTGTTGTTCCTCAAATAGTTTCTTATCTCTTCAATACCATCCGATAGCACATATGTAAAAAGTTCTCTCTCAGATATCATAGTATGTTTACTGTCAGGATCAGCAGCATAAATACTTCCGCTCCATTGTTTTCTAAATAGATAGATGAATTTCTGCACGTTCATAGATTTTAAGAAGTTTTCAATGATAGTTTCAGGATCATCAGTTAGGTTTTTCTTAAATGCACAATACTCCTGGTATAACATAGAATGAGCTACAGCTACGTAATTACCCAGTATTTCAGTCTTCTTCATTTGCATTAATACCCTCTTGCGAACTTCAGACATATATTTCAGCCGCTGTATACCTTTAATACTGATTCTATGAGTAGTAGGATCAAATGTACATGATTCATTAAACGTCTTCCATACTAGAAGCTCCATACCTATCCTGTGTGTAATTACATACTTAGAAAAGGCGAGAGTAAGTTGTCTACCATCGCTACCTTCTCTTAGACTAATAACAATCTCCGGTGAGTCTAAAAAGTCGGTGGACTTAGAGTACACCTTGATCCATTCTTCAACATGGTGACATATACAGAGTAGTTCATCCGCGCTCATAAAAATACGTTTGGTACTAGAGCATATAGGTTGATTAATACACGTAAAAAAATTCAAACCCATTAGGCTTTCTTTTATATAAGAATGAAACACCGTAGTCAGGGATCTTGACTGTCCATTGTACAATATCTTCTATAGAGGTATATCTTTAAGATGGGTCATGATATATACACTGTAATACACTTGATGAAAATAAAACACTTTCAAGACTGATCACAGAATTTGTGCACCGCTTAACACCCAAAACGAGTATGATTTTAAAATGAGTTTGGGTCTAAAACATACCTTCTCAAATATAAGATTAAAGAACTAAGATAATTTTCATCCAATCACAGATAAGGCTCAGGATATGAAAAACATGTTTTTACATACCTAAAAGCCAAAAAGCGATAAAAATAATTCTTTTTACTTCATGCGCAACCATATTTTTTGCAATTATTACTCCGTCCACTCACAAGAAAGGTAAACATTTCCTTCTTACCTGCTTAAAGGATCTTACCGATCCAGCATGTTTCAGTTTGAAATATATTTATAAAATAATAATAATAATGGTTCCTCGATTCTTGCTATACTGACTTACTTTTGACCCGGTATTGGCTTTAATCAGCCCAGATACAAAAATAAGGTTTTCCTAATTTAGGCCTAAATTTCAGGCCCTAACGTAGTATTGCAGACCCATTTTAACAGAAAAAGGTCAGTTTGAACTATATTTCCCCCCCCCGGGGGGGGGGGGAAATTTTTCGGCCCTAATTGCCTCGGTACAAAAAGGTTTATCCTAAATTTAGGCCTAAAGTAGTTATTTCAACACATTTTACAGAGAGAGGTCAGTTTCGTATCTGTAAGGAGTGCGGGTTGTTGTGTTTTCTCGTGATGGATTGTCAATGTACATAGATAGATAATAATAATAATAATAAAGAAAACCCGAATTATTTAAAAAACTTTGAAATATTTTTAGTTAACATCGAGTGAATAATATAAATGTAAGTGAATAATTGTTATTTTTAAATAAAAACCTAGAATGATTTTAATAAAATACATGTTATGTTAGCAGAGAAGAACTTATTTTGTTATTTTTATACTTATTACATGGCTAAAGATGATGTAAAGCAGTAAGTCAATAGAACAAAACGTGGCATAGCTTGGTGTAGAGGGGTGCTAGGGGCTTGCCTTACTGATTTATTGATTTATTGCTTTAAGGTACGTAAAATATATGTTTTTAATAAAATTTCATAAAATTTTAGTAAAAGTTATTTTAAAACTTGATAGTTATAAAATTTATAAACAAAAAGCATTAACAGTTAATAATAAATTCTTTGTTCAAAGATAATGATTGATTTATTATAGAAGTTTTAAGAAACTTTGAAATAATTTTAGTTATATTTGAATGAGTAATATAAATGTACGTGTTTAATTAAAACATAAAATGTTTTAATAAATTATACGTTATGTGTGTAAGTGAGTGGGCGTGTGTGTGTGTGTGTGTGTGTGTGTGTGTGTGTGTGTGTGTGTGTGTGTGTGTGTGTGTGTGTGTGTGTGTGTGTGTGTGTGTGTGTGATATATATAACGATTGCGCTGTAAATAATATTTGAATGAGTAATATAAATGTACGTGTTTAATTAAAACATAAATGTTTTAATAAATTATACGTTATATGTGTAAGTTGAGTGTGCGTGTGTGTGTGTGTGTGTGTGTGTGTGGTGTGTGTGTGTGTCGTGTGTCGTGTGTGTGTGTGTGTGTGGTGTGTGTATGTGTGTTCTAAAGAATAATAACAATAGGCATGAAGTAATACACTAAGTAATATAATTAAATAAAAATAATGTTTTAATAATTATACGTGTGTGTGTGAGGGAGTGTGTGTGTGTGTGTGTGGTTGGTGTGTGTGTGTGTGTGTGTGTGTGTCGTGTGTGTATGTGTGTTCTAAATAATAATAACAATAGGCATGAAGTAAATAACAATAAATATAAATAAAAATAAAATAAAATAATAAAAATAAATAAAAATAATAATAAAAATAAATAAAATAATAAAACAAAATAAAAAAAAAAAGTATTAAAACAAAATAAAAAACATAATGTTAATAAATATATGAGTTAAAGCAGTAAAACATATGAGTTAAAGCAGTAAAACATATGTTAAAGCAGTAAAACATGAGTTAAAGCAGTAAAGCAGTAAAACAAAAGCATACTAATCCTTGTTGCTATGTAACACCTCTATTGATTACTGATTTACTGCTTTAAGGTATGTTTAATGTTAATAAATATATGATTAAAGCAGTAAAACTATTGAATATAAAGCAGTAAAACATGAATTAAAGCAGTAAAGCATAAAACAAAAGCTACTAACCGCCTTTGTTGCTATGTAACCCTCTATTGATTAAACTGGTTTACTGCTTTTAAGGTATCGTAATTGTTAATAAATATGTGAGTTAAAGCAGTAAAACTTGAGTTAAGCAGTAAAACAGTAAACAAAAGCATACTAATCCCTTTAGGTGTTAGGTAACACCTCTATTGATTACTGTTTACATGCTTTAAGGTTTATGTCTTAAATTGATGTTTTTTTAATAAAATTTCGTGCAATTGTAGTAAATAAAATGTTTATATATCAGACACTCTGGTTTTTTTCTTCTTAACATACAATTTTTAAAATTTATAAATTTTTAAAAAGTTTTCTTTTGAGTATAAAAGATGTCTTTAATGAGTTACAGTTTTAGGTTTCGCGAAAATGTTTTTTACTTTCATTGTTTTTTATTAAAATAAAATTGTAAAATATATATTATTTTTTTTCATTCATTGTTTTCTTGCTCTCTCTCTTTTCCGGCTTTCTTCAACGCTGAAATATTGCGCCTGCGGGCGCTCGTGGCGGGCAGGGAACGCGGTTGGTCACACCTGCGGGTGCGGGGCAGTCATCCTTTGCGGGGAGGGCGCACGCTGCGCCTTGGTGGTTAGCTTATGAACTAGGGGGAAGACAACAATATTAGCTCTGCTTTATGATGTGGGTAGAAAAGGCTAGAAAAGGTTAGAAAATGCATCAAAGATGAGTCATCAATGCATCAAAAGTTGAGGCATCAATGCTGAGGCATCAATGCTAGGCATCAAAGTTTGGGCATCAAGTTGAGGAATCAAAATATCGACGTGTGTGAGTGTAAGTGGTAATCTGTGGCGTGTGTGAGTGTAAGTGTAATTGTCTATGTAAGCGATGATTGTGTAAAAGTGTGGCTGAATATAGGTGGAAGTGTCAATCGTGAGTGTGAGTAAAAAATCTATATTGGTAAGGGAAAATTCAATAGCGAGTGTAAGTGCTTATAAGTGTCATAAGTGTGTATAAGTGTCATAGTGAACTGTGTGTATAAGTGTATAGTGGTATCTGCGTAGCGTGTGTGTTGCAAGTAATTATATATATACTATATATATATATATATATATAATATATATATATATTATATTATATATATATATAGATTATATATATATATATATATATAATATATATATATATATATATATATATATATATATATATATATATATATATAGGCTATAAGTGATAGAAAAATACTAACTCATAGTAGAAAGCATCCTAGCAGCTTGTAATATACACCAATCGATTCCTCATACCTTATAACCTAGGGGTAGACACCACTATAGGTCTATTCTAGGCTCAGGGAGGCTAGAAAAGGCTTGAAAAAAGTGGCACTCAGTTGGCACTATGTGGCACTCAGTTGGCACTATGTGGCACTCACTTGGCACTCTGTGGCACTCACTTGGCACTCATTGGCACTCACTTGGCACTCATTGGCACTCACTTGGCACTCATTGGCACTCATTGGCACACGTGGCACTCAACCTGGCACTCACCTTACACTCATCTAATAATCATAGAACACTAATAGAACATCACTAGATACTTCTTACGGTGATTGGGAACCATCAAAGCCATCAAAAAAGCTACAAGGTCAAAAAAGTTACAATGCCAAAAATTGTACCCTGGAATACAAAAGGGTTGACCAAAAAATTTGGTTTCTCAAAATTGTCCCATGGAAGACCAAAGGGTTGGCCGAAAAATTAGGGCTGCCGAAAAATTAGGGATGGCAAAAAAATTAGGGTGGGCCAAAATTGACCCACGGAAGACCAAAGGGTTGGTACACGTGGTGTTTGTCGGTGTGTATAAGTGTAAATGTAAGTTTCTATGTAAATGTAAGTGTCACAGTGAATGTGTGTATAGTGTCATAGTGACTGTGTGTATAAGTGTAAGTTTTGTTGTGTGTGTGTGTGTGTGCGTGTGTGTTGTGTGTGTGTGTGTGTGTGTGTTGTGTGTGTGTCACGGTGTGTTTTGTAACGTTGTGTATAAGTGTAAGTTTAATGTAAAGATTATGGGTGAGTGTAGTGTCATAAGTGAATTTGTATAAGTGTATGTGTGTGTGTGTGTGTTGTGTGTGTGTGTGGGTGGTGTGTGTGTGTGTGTGTGTGTGTGTGTGTGTGTGTAAGTAAATCTGTGTGTGTAAGTAAATCTGTGTGTGTGTGTGTGTAAGTAAATATGTGTGTGAGTGGTAAGTAATCTGTGTGTGTAAGTTAAATCTGTGTGTGGTGTAAGTAATCTGTGTGAGTGTAAGTAATCTGTGTGTAAGTAAATCTGTAGGGGTGTAAAGTAAATCTGTGTGGTGTAAGTACATGATGGTGTGTGTAAGTAAAGTCTGTGTGCGTGCAGTAAAATCTGTGTGTTAAGTCATCTGTGTGAGTGTAAGTAATCTGTTGTGTG
>JABUQX010051850.1:0-22500 GCA_015478945.1 Trachelipus rathkii
AAATATGTACTACTTCCCAGTCTTTCTGAACTTCTAATATAATAAAATAATAACTAATTAAATAATAATAATGATAATAATAATATAAAGATAATAATAATATAAGGTAATGATTAGATTAGTAGTAGTAGTAGTAATAGATGTCAGTCATGCAGCAGTGGTTAGTAGCACCAAAGTCATTGTCGATTGTGTTCGCGTAGAAGCACTCTATGTATATATATTATATATATTATATATATATATATACAGTAAATATATATATATATAAAAAATACTATAATATAATAATATATATATTATAATATATATATATATATATATATTATATATATACTATAATATATTATATATATACCTGTGTGCTCACATATGTGGGTGTTTCACGTAATTAGCCTGGGGATTATATACTGATTTGCATGATTTTGCTGTTGTTGTTGTTTGTGTTGTTGTTGTTGTTGCTGATGTTATGCTTAGATGCGCCTGTTTCAGGCCTGTCGTTGTTTTTGTCTTGACTTCTATTGTTAATAAAGGTCTAAGTTTCATTGTATCAGATGTTTTCATAAAGTTTCTTTTCATTTTATTATAAGTATACTGTGAATGGTGGTTGGCATTGATTTGTTGATGTGGATTTGTGGTGGAATGTAGTAGTCATTGGCTATGTGTTAGTAGTAGTAGTAGGTAGTAGTAGTAGTTGTTGTTGTTGTTGTCTCGCGAGATCTAGGCCTAGCTGGTGTTTCATGGATTGTGATTGTTTTTGTCTTGATTTCTGATTGTAATAAGTCTAAGTTTCATCGGCCATTGATGTTTTTTAATAAAGTTTCTTTTCATTTTATTATAAAGTATAATGTGAATGGATGGCTGTTGGCATTGATTTGTTGATGTGGATGTGGCGGATGTAGTAGTCATTGGCATTTGGTAGTAAGTAGTAGTAGTAGTAGTTGTTGTTGTTGTCGCTGTTGTTGTAGGCCTAGGTGGTGTTACATGGATTGTGATTGTTTTTGTCTTGATTCTGATTGTAATAACTCTAAGTTTCATTGTCATCAGATGTTTTTTATAAAGTTTCTTTTAATTTTTTATAAGTAGCATGTTGACTGGGGTGGCCATTGATTTTGTGTGATGTGGATGTGGTGGATATGTAGTTAGTCATGGGGCATTGTGGATAGTAGTTAGATAGTAGTAGTTATAGTAGTTCGTTGTCGCTGTTGTTGTAGGCCTAGCTGGGCTGTTTCATGGATTGTGATTGTTTTTGTCTTGATTCTGATTGTAATAAGTCTAAGTTTCATTGTCATCAGATGTTTTTTATAAAGTTTCTTTTCATTTTATTATAAGTATAATGTGAATGGTGGTTGGCATTGATTTGTTGATGTGGATGTGGCGGATGTAGTAGTCATTGGCATTGTGGTAGTAGTAGTAGTAGTAGTAGTAGTTGTTGTTGTTGTCGCTGTTGTTGTAGGCCTAGGTGGTGTTTCATGGATTGTGATTGTTTTTGTCTTGATTCTGATTGTAATAACTCTAAGTTTCATTGTCCTCAGATGTTTTTTATAAAGTTTCTTTTAATTTTATTATAAGTAGAATGTGAATGGGGTTGGCATTGATTTGTTGATGCGTATGTGACTGTTGTAGATGAAGAAGAAGAAGAAGAAGAAGAAGAAGAAGAAGAATGAGAAGCAGAAAAAGAAGTTCTACTAATGGGCTGAAAAAATTCAGAGTTAAAACCATGCAATAATAAATAGTAATAAATAATAATAATAATAATAATAATAATAATAATAATAATAATAATAATAATGATGATGATATTACTAGTAGTAGTAATAATAATAATAATAATAATAATAATAATAATAATAATAATAATAAAAATGTCAGTTAACATTTGAAATTCAATAACTCTCTTACATCTCTCTCTCTCTCTCTCTCTCTCTCTCTCTCTCTCTCTCTCTCTCTCTCTCTCTCTCTCTCTCTCTCTCTCTCTCCCTCTCTGTGTGTAAGGATAAATATGTACTACTTTCAGTCTTTTTGAACTTCTTAATATATTAATACTAATAATAATAACTGTTATGATAGAAAAGGCAGTGTAGCGAGTAGTAGTAGTAGTAGTAAGCTTCATGAATAGTGATAGTAGTCGGGGAATGGTAGTAGTAGATTCAGTTTCATGCACAGTAGTAGTAGTAGTAGTAGTAGTAGTTATTAGCGTTGTGGTAGTAGTAGTAGTAGTAGTAGCAGTAGTCATTGTCGTTGTGGAAGTAGTAGTAGCTAGTAGTCATTGTCGTGATGTGGTCGTCTGCGTAGAAGCACATAATAATAATAGCTGTAGTGATAGGCGTGTTAGTCCAGTAAGTCCCAGTTAGTAGATTCAGTTTCGATGGCTGGCAACTGGTAGTAGTCAGGGAGTCCGGTAGTAGTAGATTCAGTTTCATGCATAGTGGTGGTAGGTAGTAGTCATTGGCATTGTGGTAGTAGTAGTAGTAGTAGTTTAGTAGTCACTGTCGTGCGTTCGTTTGTTAGATGCCTGTGTATATGTCATGTTTGCTGTAAGTTTTTTGGGCAGGTTCTGGTATCTTGCCGTTGTTGCTGCGTATTAGCTGTGGCTTCATGGATTGTTGTTTTTGTCGTTGTAGCTGATGTTGTTGTTGCTGTTGTTGTGTTGTTGCCGTTTGCAATATAGGTATAGTAAAAACCCATGTGTTTAGTGTCCATTGCTGCTGTGGCTTTTGGTAATGCTCTTGAGGGACCTTTCAGTGTAAGAAAATAATAAACTAATAATTAATAATAATAATAATAATAATAATAATAATAATTAGTAAATATAATGAAAATTAATTAATAAAGCAATAATAATAAGAACGATTTCAGTAAAAGACAGAAGAAGAAAGTAAGAATTCGTTTTGGAGTTTAAATATTTGAAATATATGGAAAGAATATGAGGAAGAAGAAAGAAGAAGAAGAACTCCTACGTGGACAGAAGAAGAAGAAGAAGAAGAAGAAGAAGAAGAAGAAGAAGAAGAAGAAGAAGAAGAAGAAGAAGAAGAAGAAGAAGAACAAGAAGAAGAAGAAGAAGAAGAAGAAGAAGAAGAAGAAGAAAAAGAAGAAGAAGAAGTTCTACTAGTGGGCAGAGAAAATCCACAACAGATGCAAAACAATATACACTATATCTGCAACTAAATTATGTTCCAACGTGCTTTAACGTTAAGCTCTCAGGAATCACCAGGACGAAACTAAGAGGAGCAGGAGTTGATGTGCGCGAACAAGGGGCTTGTAAATAAATTCTAAAGGCTAACTAGCCTGAGGCAAATGTACACCTACAGTCACGGCTTATAACGAAGCCTCTCTCGTTCCCCAATCACATATCGCAACATTTCAGCTAATATATATAATATATAGGTGATAGATAGTGAAATATATATACATAACATATAATAAATACATATAAAAATATATCATACCCTAACTATACCATCCTAAAATAAATATATACTATATATATATACTATATATATATATATATTAGATACCTTAGGGAGGAATTAATTATTGGTTATAATTTTATTTTTATTTTATGTTTGAAAAAAATAACGACCAAAATTACAGAAAATGTAAAGTGAAAAATAATTTCATTTTGAGTAAACAAAAATTATCTAAGTAGAAGGGATTCATCGTTGTCCGATTATACAAACCATGCAAATTTGATGCTTAGCCGGCTAAGCAAGGAAAAAAATATTTCAATTTTCAAAAAGATGGTAAATTCCAAATTTTATTCCATTTCAGTCGAGCTGGAAATGGGAACCAGAGTTTACCGAACATTTAATCCGAACCACAAGGAAAATGAAAAACGAAATCTCTCTCTCTCTCTCTCTCCTCTCCTCTCTCTCTCTCTCTCTCTCTCCTCGTCTCTCTCTCTCTCTCTCTTCCTCTCTCTCTCTCTCTTCGTATTATATAAATAAAAAATGGAGAACGCAAAGATAACGGTCGATTTTCTTCAGCTTAAAAGATTTAACATTCCTATCGCATCAATGAAAAATTAAATTTAAACTTGAAAAGGTCTTGGCTCGCAGTTGTATTCAGTAAATTAGTTATTTCTAAATAATTTTCGTGACTAACTCATCGTAAAAGTTAATTTTATATTATAAAGCCTCTTTTCATTAGCAGACTGAAAAGTTTGAGAAGGGTGAATTTTCATCGTTAGTAGTTTTTAAAATAATTTGTCAATTAAAAAAGCTGGGGAATCATTTTTCAAAATTAAGTTTCTTAAATAGCCGAGATCATTACTAAGATTTAAATGCAATGAAGAAATTTGTATTCTCTATCAAACAACGTTTTAATCAAATTTAACTTTTAAACATGCATGGACTAAATGATCTAAATTTTGTCATTATGCGGCTATACGTAGTTTTCTTCAAATACTGAAGTTTGAATTATTTTAATTAATTTCGCACGAGTATTATATATATATATATATATACTAATATATATATATATATATTACCTATATATATATATATATAACTAATATATATATATAATACATATATATATCTACTACTATATTACCTAAATGTGTAGTAATTATAAAACTGATATATATATACTATATATATATATATATATATATATATATATATTATATATATATTATATATATATTATATTATATTATCACTATATATATATATCATTATAATATATATACTATATATATATAATATATTATTATATATTACCTAAATGTGTAGTAATTATAAAAACAAGTATATATCATATATATATATATACTATTATTATATATATATATATATATATATATATATACTATATAACTATATATACTATATATATATATACTACTATATATTTAATACCATAAGTGTTCATTTTGACAAAACTGTATCTTTCTTCTTACTAGCCTGAGAGAGATAAAATCCCGCAGAAAAGCCTTACCTTCTTTGACCACATTTTCGTTTCGATTTTAGATCCTTTGAGTTCGCGGTCAATTACCTGTAATTTACCTTGAAGAAAAGGTAATTGACCGTGAAAGTTCGAAGAAGCATGGATGGAATTTATTCTTTATTCGTATTTTAATGTTAAAAATACACTTAGAGCTCCAAATTCGTATAATTTTTTATTTCATTAAGGTCTGGAAGGCCGCCTTTCAAGCACGGTCAGTTAAGTCCTCGACTTTACTGACCCAGGTTGAGCTGGAACGTGCTGGAGCAGCCGAAAGGAAGGGATTCGAGTTCCATCCCGTAGGAAATTTTATATATCACAAGTTGGGAAGACAAAGAGAGTGGGGGAGTAGGGAGTAGAAAACTCACTCTTCTCCTTCAATGACGCGAAAAGATCGATGCGAACGAAAGAACGAAGGGAAAAACCCGGACCGGACCGGTGGCGGTGCCAAGCGGAGGCGGAAAGCGGATCACGGTGCGAAGGCATGCGGGGCCGGCTTGCCGGGGCCAAGGCGGATCAACAACGCCATACGCGCACGCGCGAAAGCGTGTGTGTGTGTGTGTGCCGAGAGAGAGAAACAAACGGGGTGGTAGGCGGCACGTTTGATGATGTATCATCTGGCAACAACCAAAGGCGGGGTAGGGTAAAGCATGCTGGCATTGGCAACTGAGACTCGTGGGCGCTAAAGCGATTGGAGGGGATAAGAGAGAAAACAAAGGGGTAAGCGCGTAACGTGTTGTGTGAGTGTGCTGTGTATGTTGATGTTGTGTGCAACTGGTGCGCACTTGTGGCGTGTACCATGACAACACACTCGTTAATGTTGATGACGGCGTCATCAACATACACTCGTGTGTGCGCACCTGCGGTGCGCACAACGAGATATATAAAACAAAGGGGTGGGTAGAACGGGGGGGGTAAATAATAATATAATAATATATCTAATAAATGCACTCATATACGTACATTCAAATCAATCATATGTACCACACAAATCATATGTCGGCCGCTGCAATCGGTCAATGTTGCAAACTGTTGCTTTGCAACATTTGCAACGTTTTGCAACATTCCCTATCTCGCTACTTTTACTACTATATATATATATATATATATTACTATATATATACATTCATTTCTATTACTATATATACTAATATATACTAATATATATAATATATAGCTAATATATACATATACAACTATATATATAATAGCCCGCCCACGTTCTATATATATAATATATATATATATATATTCTTTCAGTACGTCCATACGTTTGTGCTCCGAAACCGAGTCGCCTTTAGTCGCGTGTGACTTAGATACGTGACATCGGACAGCGACATACATTGCAGAAAAGGAAATACGCATGGTTTTTGATTTAGTTCCTTAACATTTCATGATATATATATATACCTACTATAGTATATATAATATATATACTATACTATATATACTATATATATATAATAATATATATATATATACGTTTAAAAATATTTCTAGATATTTATAACCTGTCTCAAACCACATACGACTCCGTCAGTTTTTGAATTTTTTTTTGTTTTTTTTTTTACATAATTCTATTATATAAGATCCTAACAATCAATTTAAGTGGTAACGGGCATGATTCAAAAATATATAGGACCTTTTCCGTTTTACGACTCCGTCAGTTGTAATTTTTTTTTTTTTTTTTTTGCTAGTATATGATACTAACAATGAATTTAAGTGGTAACGAACTTGCTTCAAAAGTTCGTAAATATTTTAAATAATTTTCTAAAAAATAATTTTAGCAATAAAATGTTTTTTATTGTTTTGGCTGTTTTTTTTCAACCTAAAGGAATACCCAAGGTTAAACCGCAAAGATGGCAGAGCAGTCGGGGTCTCTCGCCTCCCGGTGGATGACGGGGATAATGGATATCTCACGTGAGATTTTTCTTATGTATCAGTAAGCGTATATCTACGGATGCTCTTTTTACAAACACAAAAACCTTACGTAAATTAAGATTCAAAGTTTCACAAAGAAATTCTCACGTATATATTTGATTATATATTATTAAAGACGCGAAACCTACGTGAGAATTATTCCCGAGCCCAACAAAAAAATTTAGTTCAAAAAAATATCAAAATTTCAAAAAGAAATATCTCACGCAAGGTTCTTTCTTAGTGGAGCCATTAAGCGTAGATTTACGTAAGGTATAGTTTCTTTTTGCAAACACAAAAATTTTACGTAAATTAAATTTCAAAGCTCCCTAAAGAAAATCTCACGCTTAAAATATTGATTATATAGATCCCACACAAAAACCTGCGTGGAGAAAATTTAGGCCCTCAACCAATTAAAACAATTTTTACGTCAAAAAATAGTAATATTCCGATGAGAGTATCGCGTGATGTTTTTCTTATGTATCATTAAGCGTATTATCTACGTGCAGTTACAAAGCCTATTTTTACAAACACAACTAAGGCCTTACGTCATATTAAGTTTTTAAAGCTCCATTAAAGAAACAAATTCTCACGAGATATTGTTAGATATTTTGCCCACCGAAACTTACGTCGAGAATTAATTCCCGAGACCAATCAAAATAATTTTACGCGGAAAAAAGTCATCAAAATTCCATAAAGGATAAGCGTCTCGTGAACGCTTTTCTTAATGTTCATTTAGTGTATATTTACTGAGGTTAAAAGTTTCTTTGCAAACTACACAAACCTTACGTAATAAAGCTGTTCGGAAGCTCACATAAGAAACATCCGCACTCTAAATGTTGTTATATAGTTTCCCCACTAAACCTACGTGAGAATTATTCCCGAGCCCAACAAAAAAATTTAGTCAAAAAAAGATAATCAAAATGCTTAAAAAGAATATCTGACGCAGGTTGTTCTTATGGAGCATTAAAGCGTATATTTACGGTAAGGTATTCAGTTTCTTTTGCAAAACACCAAAAAAACCTTTACGTACAATTAAATTTCAAAAGCTCCATAAAGAAATCTTACGTAACATAATTGTTAATAGTTCCCCACACAAAACCTACGTGAGAAATTTAGCCATCAACCAATAAAACAATATTTACGTCAAAAAAGTTTTAATTATTCCATAATGGATATCTCACGTGAGATTTTTCTTATGTATCATTAAGCGACTATACTCTACGTGAGTATCACAATGCTTCTTTTACAAACACAAAAACCTTACGTAAATTAAGATTGTCAAAGTCTTACACAAGAAATCTCACGTTAGATATTGTGCTATATATTTTAACAAACGAAACCTACGCGCCCGCGCCACCCAACCACCTCGGCCCAGCAACCTGAGAATTATTCCCTAGACCAACAAAAAAATTAAGTCAAAAAAATATCAAAATTCCCAAAAGAATATCTCACGTAAGGTTTTTCTAATGGAGCATTAAGCGTATATTTACGTAAGGTATAGTTTCTTTTTGCAAACACAAAAACCTTACGTAAATTAAATTTCAAAGCTTCATAAAGAAAATCTCACGTAAATATTGTTATATAGATTCCCCACAAAACCTACGTGAGATTTAGGCCCTCAACCAATAAAACAATTTTTACGTCAAAAAAGTATTAATATTCCATAATCAATATCTCGCATGAGGTTTTTCTTATGTAACATTAAGCGTATATCTACGCGAGTTAAAAGCTATTTTTACAAACACAATAACCTTACGTATATTAAGTTTCAAAGCTCCATAAAGAAAATCTCACGTAGATATTGTTATATATTTTCCCCACGAAACCTACGTGAGAATTATTCCCGAGACCAATAAAATAATTTTTACGCGAAAAAAGTATCAAAATTTCCTAAAGGATAACTCACGTGAGGCTTTTCTAATGTTGCAATAAGCGTATATTTACGTGAGGTAAAGTTTCTTTTTGCAAACTCACAAACCTTACGTAAATTAAGTTTTAAAGCTCCATAATGAAAATCTCACGTAATTATTGTTATATAGTTTCCCCACAAAACCTACGTGAGAATTAGGCCCTCAGACAAGTAAAACAATTTTTACGTCAAAAAAGTATTAATATTCCTTAATGGATATCTCACGTGAGATTTTTCTTATGTATCATTAAGCATAAATCTACGTGAGTTAAATGCTATTTTTACAAACACAAAAACGTTACGTAAATTAAAAAAATTTTCAAGAGGCTTCACAAAAAAACTTCTTCACGTATGATTATTGTTTATATATTGTTAAACCACGAAAAAACTTACGTGCGAATTATTCCGAGACCAATAAATATTGTAAACAGAACGAATTTCACAAATCTTCATAAAGGATAAACTCACGTGAGGCTTTTCTAATGTTGCATGAAGCGTATACTTTACGCTGACGGGTAAAGTATCTTTTTCGCAAACTCAAAAACTCTTACGTAAACTTAAGTTTCATAGCTCCGATAATGAAATCTCAGCGTAAAATTGTTATAGTTTCCCCACGCAAACCTACGTGGGAATTAGGCCATCATAACCAATAAAACAATATTGTACGTCAATACAAGTATTAAGTATTCCATAATGGATATCTCTACGTTGAGATTTTCTTATGATATCATTAAGCGTAAATTCTATACGTGAGTTAATGCCTCTTTTTACAAACACAAAAACCTTACGTAAAATTAAGTTTCAAAGCTTCACAAAGAAATTTTCAAGTTGATATTGTGTATATATTTTAAGATTTAAAATGAGTGAGAATTATTTCCGAGACCAACAAAAAAATTAAGTCAAAAAAAGATCAAAATTCTAAAAAGAAATATTCTCATCGTAAGGTTTTTTCTTATTGGAGGCCATTAGCGTTATATTTATCGTAAGGTATAAGTTTCTTTTTGCAAACACAAAAACCTTACGTAAATTAAATTTCAAAGCTCCATAAAGAAAATCTCACGTAAATATTGTTATATAGATTCCGCACAAAACCTACGTGAGATTGAGGCCCTCAACCAATAAAACAATTTTTTCGTCAAAAAAGTATTAATATTCCATAATGAATTTCTCGCCATGAGGTTTTTCTTATGTATCATTAAGCGTATATCTACGTGAGTTAAAAGCTATTTTTACAAACAATAACCTTACGTATATTAAGTTTCAAAGCTCCATAAAGAAAATCTCACGTAGATATTGTTATATATTTTCCCCACGAAAAAACGTGAGAATTACTCCCGAGACCAATAAAATAATTTTTACGCGAAAAAAGTATCAAAATTTCATAAAGGATAACTCACGTGAGGCTTTTCTAATGTTGCATTAAACGTATATTTACGTGAGGTAAAATTTCTTTTTGCAAACACAAAAACCTTACGTAAATTAAGTTTCAAAGCTCCATAAAGAAAATCTCACGTAAATATTGTTATATAGTTTCCCCACAAAACCTACGTGAGAATTAGGCCATCAACCAATAAAACAATATTTACGTCAAAAAAGTATTAATATTCCATAATGGATATCTCACGTGAGATTTTTCTTATGTATCATTAAGCGTATATCTACGTGAGTTAAATGCTCTTTTTACAAACACAAAACCCAAAAACCTTACGTAAATTAAGATTCAAAGCTTCACAAAGAAATTTTCACGTAGATATTGTTATACATTTTAACCACGAAACCTACGTGAGAATTATTCCCGAGACCAATAAAACAATTATGTCAAAAAAATATCAAAATTCCAAAAAGAATACCTCACGTAAGGTTTTTCTTATGGAGCATTAAGCGTATATTTACGTAAGGTATAGTTTCTTTCAAACACAAAAAAGCCTTACCGTCTAAATAGGTTCTCTAAACCTCTTAATAAAGAAAAATCTCCACGTAAATATTGTTATATGATTTCCCCACGAGAAAGTACTAAGAATTAGGCCCTCATCAATTAAACCAACTTTACGTCAAAAAAAGTCCTGTTAAATACATAAAAGGATACTCTCACCGTTAAGGTTTTTCTTACTGATCACTAAGCGTGATATCTACCGTGAGTAAATGTTCTTTTGTCGTAAAACAAAAAATCTTATATATATTAATTTCTTACAACAGCTTCCTAAAGCCAACATTCCTTCACGAAAAATATTCAGTTTATTATTTTTCCTTACGAACTTACGTGATAATTATGCTCGCGACCAATTATAAAACAAGTTTTGCGGTTCAAAACAGTATCAAAACTTCATAAACAATATCTCGCGTATGCTTTATATTATGCAGCATTAAGCGTATATCTACCGGTGAGCTTTAAATGTTCCTTTTCTTGCAAACACAAAATTTTACGTAAATTAAATTTCAAAGCTAAATAAAGAAAATCTCACTTAAATATTGTTATATAGATTCCCCACAAAACCTACGTGAGATTTAGGCCCTCAACCAATAAAACAATTTTTACGTCAAAAAGGTATTAATATTCCATAATGGATATCTCACGTGAGGTTTATATTATGTAGCATTAAGCATATATCTACGTGAGGTAAAGTTTCTTTTTGCAAACACAAAAACCTTATGTAAATTAAGTTTCAAAGCTCCATAAAGAAAATCTCACGTAAATATTGTTATATAGTTTCCCCACCAAACCTACATGAGACTTATGCTTGCGACAAATAAATGAATTTTTACGTCAAAAAAGTACCAAAATTTCATAAACGACATTTCACGTAAGGTTTTTCCTTATGAACATTAAGCCTACATCTAAGTGAGTTAAATGTTCTTTTTGCAAACAAAAACCTTACGTAAATTAAGTTTCAAATCTCCATAAAGAAAATCTCACGTAAATATTGTTATATAGTTTTCCCACCAAATATACGTGAGAATTAGACCCTAGACCAATAAAACAAATTTTACGTCAAAAAAGTATTAAAATTCCATAAATGATATCTCACTTGAGATTTTTGTTATGGAGAATTAAGCTTATATCTACGTGAGTTAAATGCTCATTTTACAAGCAAAAACCTTACGTATACTAAGTTTCAAAACTCCATAAAGAAAATCTCACATAGATATTGTTATATATATTTTCCCCACGGAACCTACGTGAGAATTATTTTCAAGACCAATAAAACAATTGCGTCAAAATTTCATAATAAATATCTCACGAAAGGTTTTTCTAATGTAGCATTAAGCGTATATTTACGTGAGGTAAAAGTTGTTTTTGCCTAACCAAAAATCTTACGCTGAATTAAGTTTCAAAACACTGCACCAAAGAAAAATCTCACGTAAAATTTTTCTGGTTTATTCGAACGAAACCTACGTGAGAATTCCAGTTGCGACAAATCAATTTTAACGTCAAAAAAGTATCAAAATTTAAACGATATTTCATGTGAGGTTTTTCTTTTTGAATATTAAGCGCATATCTACGCCCGCCGTACAGGTGAGCGAAAACTTTCCTGGTTGGCAGACTGTAACGAATGGAGATTAAACTGTAAGATTTCAAAGCTCATAAAAGAAAAAACTGAACGTAATAATTGTAATATAGCGTTTCCCTGCCGAAATATACGTGGAGAATTAGGCCGTCCCAATGGTAAAACTAATCTTTATGTCAAAGAATGTAATAGTTCCATAAGGATATTCCTCACGGGAGGATTTTTCAATATGAAGCATTAGCGTATATCTACGTGAGTTAAATGTTCTTTTTACAAACACAAAAACCTTACGTATATTAATATTCGAAGCTCCATAAAGAAAATCTCACGTAGATATTTTTCCCACGAAACCTACGTGAGAATTATTCCCTGCGACCAATAAAACAATTTTTATGCGAAAAAAGGATCAAAATTTCATAAAGGATAGCTCACGTGAGGCTTTTCTAATGTTGCGTTAAGCGTATATTTACGTAAGGTAAAGTTTCTTTTTACAAACACAAAACCTTACGTAAATTAAGTTTCAAAGCTCCATAAAGAAAATCTCACGTGAATATTGTTATATAGTTTCCCAATAAAACCTACGTGAGAATTAGGCCCTCAACCAATAAAACAATTTTTACCTCAAAAAAGTTTTAATATTCCATAAAGGATATCTCCCGTGAGGTTTTTCTTATGTATCATTAAGCGTATATCTAGGTGAGTTAAAGGCTCTTTTTACAAACACAAAAACCTTACGTAAATTAAGTTTCAAAGCTTCACAAAGAAAATCTAACGTTGATATTGTTATATTTTTTAACCACGAAACATACGTGAGAATTATTCCCGAGACCAATAAAATAATTTTTACGCGAAAAAAGTATCAAAATTTCCTAAAGGATAACTCACGTGAGGCTTTTCTAATGTTGCAATAAGCGTATATTTACGTGAGGTAAAGTTTCTTTTTGCAAACTCACAAAACCTTACGTAAATTAAGTTTCAAAGCTCCATGAAGAAAATCTCACGTAAATATTGTTATAACTATAGTTTCCCCACAAAATCTACGTGAGATTTAGGTCCTCAACCAATAAAACAATATTTACGTCAAAAAAGTATTAATATTCCAAAATAAATATCTCGCATGAGGTTTTTCTTATGTATCATTAAGCGTATATCTACGTGAGTTAAAAGCTATTTTAACAAACACAATAACCTTCCGTAAATTAAGTTTCAAAGCTCCATAAAGAAAATCTCACGTAGATAATGTTATATATTTTCCCTACGTAACCTATGTGAGAATAATTCCCGAGACCAATAAAATATATTTTACGCGAAAAAAGTATCAAAATATCATAAAAGATAACTGACGTGAGGCTTTTCTAATGTTGCATTAAGCGTATATTTACATGAGGTAAAGTTTCTTTTTGCAAACTCAAAAACCTTACGTAAATTAAGTTTTTAAGCTCCATAATGAAAATCTCACGTAAATATTGTTATATAGTTTCCGCACTAAACCTACGTGAGAATTAGGCCCTCAACAAGTAAAACAATTTTTACGTCAAAAAAGTATTAATATTCCTTAATGGATATCTCACGTGAGATTTTTCTTATGTATCATTAAGCATATATCTACGTGAGTTAAATGCTCTTTTTACAAACACAAAAACCTTACGTAAATTAAGATTCAAAGCTTCACAAGGAAATTCTCACGTAGATATTGTTATATATTTTAACCACGAAAGCTACGTAAGAATTATTCCCGAGACCAATAAATAAATTGTAAAACAAAATATCAAAATTTCATAAAGGATAACTCACGGGAGGCTTCTCTAATGTTGCATTAAGCGTATATTTACGTGAGGTAAAGTTTCTTTTTGCAAACACAAAAACCTTACGTAAATTAAGTTTAAAGCTCCATAATGAAAATCTCACGTAAATATTGTTATATAGTTTCCCCACAAAACCTACGTGAGAATTATACCATCAACCAATAAAACAATATTTACGTCAAAAAAGTATTAATATTCCATAAAGGATATCTCACGTGAGATTTTTCTTATGTATCATTAAGCATATATCTACGTGAGTTAAATGCTCATTTTACAAACACAAAAACCTTACGTAAATTAAGATTCAAAGCTTCACAAAGAAATTCTCACGTAGATATTGTTATATATTTTAACCACAAAACCTACATGAGAATTATTCCCGAGACCAATTAACATCCTTAAAAAAGTATCAAAAATTTCATAAAGGATAACTCACTGTGAAGGCTTTTCTAATGTTGCATTAAGCGTATATTTACGTGAGGTAAAGTTCCTTTTTGCAAACTCAAAAACCTTACGTAAATTTAGTTTCAAAGCTCCATAATAAAAATCTCAGGTAAATATTGTTATATAGTTTCCCCACAAAACCTACGTGAGAATTAGGCCCTCAACCAGTAAAACAATTTTTACGTCAAAAACGTATTAATATTCCTTAATGGATATCTCACGTGAGATTTTTCTTATGTATCATTATGCATATATCTACGTGAGATAAATGCTCTTTTTACAAACACAAAAACCTTACGTAAGTTAAGATTCAAAGCTTCACAAAGAAATTCTCACGTAGATATTGTTATATATTTTACCAACGAAACCTACGTGAGAATTATTCCCGAGACCAATAAATAAATTGTAAAAAAAATATCAAAATTTCATAAAGGATAACTCACGTGAGGCTTTTCTAATGTTGCATTAAGCGTATATTTACGTGAGGTAAAGTTTCTTTTTGCAAACACAAAAACCTTACGTAAATTAAGTTTCAAAAATCCATAATGAAAATCTCACGTTAATATTACTATATAGTTTCCCCACAAAACCTACGTGAGAATTAGGCCATCAACCAATAAAACAATATTTCCGTCAAAAAAGTATTAATATTCCATAATGGATATCTCACGTGAGATTTTTCTTATGTATCATTAAGCATACATCTACGTGAGTTAAATGCTCTTTTTACAAACACAAAAACCTTACGTAAATTAAGATTCAAAGCTTCACAAAGAAATTCTCACGTAGATATTGTTATATAATTTAACCACGAAACCTATATGAGAATTATTCCCGAGACCAACAAAAAAATATTCAAAAAAGTATCAAAATTCCAAAAAGAATATCTCGCGTAAGGTTTTTCTAATGGAGCATTAAGCGTATATTTATGTAAGGTATAATTTCTTTTTGCAAACACAAAAACCTTACGTAAATTAAATTTCAAAGCTCCATAAAGAAAATTTCACGTAAATATTGTTATGTAGATTCCCTACAAAACCTACGTGAGATTTAATTCCTCAACCAATAAAACAATTTTTACGTCAAAAAAGTATTAATATTCCATAATCAATATCTCGCATGAGGTTTTTCTTATGTATCATTAAGCGTATATCTACTTGAGTTAAAAGCTATTTTTACAAACAATAACCTTACGTATATTAAGTTTCAAAGCTTCAGAAAGAAAATCTTACGTAGATATTGTTATATATTTTCCCCACGAACCTACGTGAGAATTATTCCCGTCCAATAAAACAATTTTCACGCGAAAAAAGTATCAAAATTTCATAAAAGATAACTCACGGGAGGATTTTCTAATGTTGCATTAAGCGTATATTTACATGAGGTAAAGTTTCTTTTTGCAAATTCAAAAACCTTACGTAAATTAAGTTTTTAAGCTCCATAATGAAAATCTCCCGTAAATATTGTTATATAGTTTCCCCACAAAACCTACGGGAGAATTAGGCCCTCAACCAGTAAAACAATTTTTACGTCAAAAAAGTATTAATATTCCTTAATGGATATCTCACGTGAGATTTTTCTTATGTATCATTAAGCATATATCTACGTGAGTTAAATGCTCATTTTACAAACACAAAAACCTTACGTAAATTAAGATTCAAAGCTTCACAAAGAAATTCTCACGTAGATATTGTTTATATATTTTAACCACGAAACCTACGTGAGAATTATTCCCGAGACCAATAAAAAATTGTAAACAAAAATATCAAAATTTCATAAAGGATAACTCACGTGAGGCTTCTCTAATGTTTCATTAAGCGTATATTTACGTGTGGTAAAGTTTCTTTTTGCAAACACAAAAACCTTACGTAATTAATTTTAAAGCTCCATAATGAAAATCTCACGTAAATATTGTTATATAGTTTCCCCACAAAACCTACGTGAGAATTAGGCCATCAACCAATAAAACAATATTTACGTCAAAAAAGTATTAATATTCCATAATGGATATCTCACGTGAGATTTTTCTTATGTATCATTAAGCATATATCTACGTGAGTTAAATGCTCTTTTTACAAACACAAAACCCAAAAACCTTACGTAAATTAAGATTCAAAGCTTCACAAAGAAATTCTCACGTAGATATTGTTATATATTTTAACCACTAAACCTACGTGAGAATTATTCCCGAGACCAACAAAAAAATTGTCAAAAAAATATCAAAATTCCAAAAAGAATATCTCACGTAAGGTTTTTCTAATGGAGCATTAAGCGTATATTTATGTAAGGTATAATTTTTTTTTGCAAACACAAAAACCTTACGTAAATTAAATTACAAAGCTCCATAAAGAAAATCTCACCTAAATATTGTTATATAGATTCCCCACAAAACCTACGTGAGATTTAGGTCCTCAACCAATAAAATAATATTTACGTCAAAACAGTATTAATATTCCATAATGAATATCTCGCATAAGGTTTTTCTTATGTATCATTAAGCGTATATCTACGTGAGTTAAAAGCTATTTTTACAAACACAATAACCTTACGTATATTAAGTTTCAAAGCTCCATAAAGAAAATCTCACGTAGATATTGTTATATATTTTCCCCACGAAACCTACGTGAGAATTATTACCGAGACCAATAAAATAATTTACGCGAAAAAAGTATCAAAATTTCATAAAGGATAACTCACGTGAGGCTTTTCTAATGTTGCATTAAGCGTATATTTACGTGAGGTAAAGTTTCTTTTTGCAAACACAAAAACCTTACGTAAATTAAGTTTCAAAGCTCCATAATGAAAATCTCACGTAAATATTGTTATATAGTTTCCCCACAAAACCTACGTTAGAATTAGGCCCTCAACCAGTAAAACAGTTTTTACGTTAAAAAAGTAATAATATTCCTTAATGGATATCTCACGTGAGATTATTCTTATGTATCATTAAGCAAATATCTACGTGAGTTAAATGCTCTTTTTACAAACACAAAAACCTTACGTAAATTAAGATTTAAAGCTTCACAAAGAAATTCTCAGGTAGATATTGTTATATATTTTAACCACGAAACCTACGTGAGAATTATTCCCGAGACCAATAAATAAATTGTAAAAAAAATATCAAAATTGCAAAAAGAATATCTCACGAAAGGCTTTTCTAATGTTGCATTAATCGTATATTTACGTGAGGTAAAGTTTCTTTTTGCAAACACAAAAACCTTACGTAAATTAAGTTTCAAAGCTCCATGAAGAAAATCTCACGTAAATATTGTTATATAGTTTTCCCACAAAACCTACGTGAGAATTAGGCCATCAACCAATAAAACAATATTTACGTCAAAAAAGTATTAATATTCCATAATGGATATCTCACGTGAGATTTTTCTTATCTATCATTAAGCGTATATCTACGTGAGTTAAATGCTCATTTTACAAACACAAAAACCGTACGTAAATTAAGATTCAAAGCTTCACAAAGAAATTCTCACGTAGATATTGTTATATATTTTACCAACGAAATCTACGTGAGAATTATTCCCGAGACCAATAAATAAATTGTAAAAAAAGTATCAAAATTCCATAAAAGAATACACACGTAAGGTTTTCCTAATGTAGAAATAAGCGTATATTTACGAAAGGTATAGTTTCTTTTTTGCAAACACAAAAACCGTACGTAAATTAAATTTCAAAGCTCCATAAAGAAAATCTCACGTAAATATTGTTATATAGATTCCCCACAAAACCTACGTGGGATTTTCATAATTTAATTAAAAATTTCTTATTAATATATTAGTTTCATTGCAAATCGCAACTGTGAAATCAAGTTTTTAAAACAAAAATTATATTAAAATCTCCTAGTAGTTTTTGTCAAGTATTTTTACAAACAAAATAACCTTACGTTTATTAAGTTTCAAAGCTCCATAAAGAAAATCTCACGTAGATATTGTTATATATTTTTCCCACAAAACCTACCTGAAAATTATTAAAGAGACCAATAAAATAATTTTTACGCGAAAAAAGTATCAAAATTTCATAAAGGATAAATCACGTGAGGCTTTTCTAATGTTGCATTAAGCGTATATTTACGTGAGGTAAAGTTCCTTTTTGCAAACTCAAAAACCCTACGTAAATTTAGTTTCAAAGCTCCATAATGAAAATCTCACGTAAATATTGTTATATAGTTTCCCAAGAAAACCTACCTAAAAATTAGGCCCTCAACCAGTAAAACAATTTTTATGTCAAAAACGTATTAATATTCCTTAATGGATATCTCACGTGAGATTTTTCTTATGTATCATTATGCATATATCTACGTGAGTTAAATGTTCTTTTTACAAACACAAAAACCTTACGTAAATTAACATTCAAAGCTTCACAAAGAAATTCTGACGTAGATATTGTTATATATTTTACCAACGAAACCTACGTGAGAATTATTCCCGAAACCAATAAATAAATTGTAAAAAAAATATCAAAATTTCATAAAAGATAACTCACGTGAGGCTTTTCTAATGTTGCATTAAGCGTATATTTACGTGAGGTAAAGTTTTTTTGCAAACACAAAAACCTTACGTAAATTAAGTTGCAAAGCTCCATGAAGAAAATCTCACGTAAATATTGTTATATAGTTTTCCCACAAAACCTACGTGAGAATTAGGCCATCAACCAATAAAACAATATTTACGTCAAAAAAGTATTAATATTCCATAATAATTATCTCGCATGAGGTTTTTCTTATGTATCATTAAGCGTATATCTAGGTGAGTTAAAAGCTATTTTAACAAACACAATAACCTTCCGTAAATTAAGTTTCAAAGCTCCATAAAGAAAATCTCACGTAGATAATGTTATATATTTTCCCTACGTAACCTATGTGAGAATTATTCCCGAGACCAATAAAATAATTTTTACGCGAAAAAAGTATCAAAATATCATAAAAGATAACTGACGTGAGGCTTTTCTAATGTTGCATTAAGCGTATATTTACGTAAGGTTTTTGTGTTTGCAAAAAGAAACTTTACCTCACGTAAATATACGATTAATGCAACATTAGAAAAGCCTCACGTGAGTTATCCTTTATGAAATTTTGATACTTTTTTCGCGTAAAAATAATTTTATTGGTCTCGGGAATAATTCTCACATAGGTTAGGTAGGGAAAATATATAACATTATCTACGTGAGATTTTCTTTATGGAGCTTTGAAACTTAATTTACGGAAGGTTATTGTGTTTGTTAAAATAGCTTTTAACTCACATAGATATACGCTTAATGATACATAAGAAAAACCTCATGCGAGATAATTATTATGGAATATTAATACTTTTTTGACGTAAATATTGTTTTATTGGTTGATGGCCTAATTCTCACGTAGGTTTTGTGGGAAAACTATATAACAATATTTACGTGAGATTTTCTTCATGGAGCTTTGAAACTTAATTTACGTAAGGTTTTTGTGTTTGCAAAAAGAAACTTTACCTCACGTAAATATACGCTTAATGCAACATTAGAAAAGCCTCACGTGAGTTATCTTTTATGAAATTTTGATATTTTTTTTACAATTTATTTATTGGTTTCGGGAATAATTCTCACGTAGGTTTCGTTGGTAAAATATATAACAATATCTACGTCAGAATTTCTTTGTGAAGCTTTGAATGTTAATTTACGTAAGGTTTTTGTTTGTAAAAAGAGCATTTAACTCACGTAGATATATGCATAATGATACATAAGAAAAATCTCACGTGAGATATCCATTAAGGAATATTAATACGTTTTTGACATAAAAATTGTTTTACTGGTTGAGGGCCTAATTCTCATATAGGTTTTCTTGGGAAACTATATAACAATATGTACGTGAGATTTTCATTTTGGAGCTTTGAAACTAAATTTACGTATGGTTTTTGAGTTTGCAAAAAGGAACTTTACCTCACGTAAATATACGCTTAATGCAACATTAGAAAAGCCTCACGTGATTTATCCTTTATGAAATTTTGATACTTTTTTCGGGTAAAAATTATTTTATTGGTTTCTTTAATAATTTTCACGTAGGTTTTGTGGGAAAAATATATAACAATATCTACATGAGATTTTCTTTATGGAGCTTTGAAACTTAATATACATAAGGTTATTTTGTTTGTAAAAATAGCTTTTAACTGACGTAGATATACGCTTAATGAAACATAAGAAAAACCTCATGTGAGATATTCATAATGGAATATTAATACTTTTTTGACGTAAAAATTGTTTTATTGGTTGAGGGTCTAAATCTCACGTAGGTTTTGTGAGGAATCTATATAACAATATTTACGTGAGATTTTCTTTATGGAGCTTTGAAATTTAATTTACGTAAGGTTTTTGGGCTTGCAAAAAAGAAACTATACCTTTCGTAAATATACGCTTATTTCTAAATTAGGAAAACCTTACGTGAGTAATCTTTTATGAAATTTTGATATTTTTTTTACAATTTATTTATTGGTCTCGGGAATAATTCTCACGTAGATTTCGTTGGTAAAATATATAACAATATCTACGTGAGAATTTCTTTGTGAAGCTTTGAATCTTAATTTACGTACGGTTTTTATGTTTGTAAAATGAGCATTTAACTCACGTAGATATACGCTTAATGATAGATAAGAAAAATCTCACGTGAGATATCCATTATGGAATATTAATACTTTTTTGACGTAAATATTGTTTTATTGGTTGATGGCCTAATTCTCACGTAGGTTTTGTGGGAAAACTATATAACAATATTTACGTGAGATTTTCTTTATGGAGCTTTGAAACTTATTTTACGTAAGGTTTTTGTGTTTGCAAAAAGAAACTTTACCTCACGTAAATATACGATTAATGCAACATTAGGAAAGCCTTTCGTGAGATATTCCTTTTGCAATTTTGATATTTTTTTTACAATTTATTTATTGGTCTCGGGAATAATTCTCACGTAGGTTTCGTGGTTAAAATATATAACAATATCTACGTGAGAATTTCTTTGTGAAGCTTTGAATCTTAATTTACGTAAGGTTTTTGTGTTTGTAAAAAGAGCATTTAACTCACGTAGATATATGCTTAATGATACATAAGAAAAATATCACGTGAGATATCCATTAAGGAATATTATTACTTTTTTAACGTAAAAATTGTTTTACTGGTTGAGGGCCTAATTCTAACGTAGGTTTTGTGGGGAAACTATATAACAATATTTACGTGAGATTTTCATTATGGAGCTTTAAAACTTAATTTACGTAAGGTTTTTGTGTTTGCAAAAAGAAACTTTACCTCACGTAAATATACGCTTAATGCAACATTAGAAAAGCCTCACGTGAGTTATCCTTTATGAAATTTTGATACTTTTTTCGCGTAAATTATTTTATTGGTCTCGGTAATAATTCTCACGTAGGTTTCGTGGGGAAAATATATAACAATATCTACGTGAGATTTTCTTTATGGAGCTTTGAAACTTAATATACGTAAGGTTATTGTGTTTGTAAAAATAGCTTTTAACTCACGTAGATATACGCTTAATGATACATAAGAAAAACCTTATGCGAGATATTCATTATGGAATATTAATACTGTTTTGACGTAAATATTATTTTATTGGTTGAGGACCTAAATCTCACGTAGGTTTTGTGGGGAATCTATATAACAATATTTAGGTGAGATTTTCTTTATGGAGCTTTGTAATTTAATTTACGTAAGGTTTTTGTGTTTGCAAAAAGAAATTATACCTTACATAAATATACGCTTAATGCTCCATTAGAAAAACCTTACGTGAGATATTCTTTTTGGAATTTTGATATTTTTTTGACAATTTTTTTGTTGGTTGGTCTCGGAAATAATTCTCACGTAGGTTTCGTGGTTAAAATATATAACAATATCTACGTGAGAATTTCTTTGTGAAGCTTTGAATCTTAATTTACGTAAGGTTTTTGTGTTTGTAAAAAGAGCATTTAACTCACGTAGATATATGCTT
>JABUQX010051850.1:27500-29180 GCA_015478945.1 Trachelipus rathkii
AATGCAACATTAGAAAAGCCTCACGTGATTTATCCTTTATGAAATTTTGATACTTTTTTCGGGTAAAAATTATTTTATTGGTTTCTTTAATAATTTTCACGTAGGTTTTGTGGGAAAAATATATAACAATATCTACATGAGATTTTCTTTATGGAGCTTTGAAACTTAATATACATAAGGTTATTTTGTTTGTAAAAATAGCTTTTAACTGAATAGGTTCTATTTTGCTATATTAAGAATTACAGACTCCATTAATGATAATAAAAGATTTTGTACGTAAAAATTGTTTTCTAAACAAAATCTGATGCAAAGACTATATAACAATATTTACGTGAGATTTTCTTTATGGAGCTTTGAAATTTAATTTACGTAAGGTTTTTGGGCTTGCAAAAAAGAAACTATACCTTTCGTAAATATACGCTTATTTCTAAATTAGGAAAACCTTACGTGAGTTATCTTTTATGAAATTTTGATATTTTTTTTACAATTTATTTATTGGTCTCGGGAATAATTCTCACGTAGATTTCGTTGGTAAAATATATAACAATATCTACGTGAGAATTTCTTTGTGAAGCTTTGAATCTTAATTTACGTACGGTTTTTATGTTTGTAAAATGAGCATTTAACTCACGTAGATATACGCTTAATGATAGATAAGAAAAATCTCACGTGAGATATCCATTATGGAATATTAATACTTTTTTGACGTAAATATTGTTTTATTGGTTGATGGCCTAATTCTCACGTAGGTTTTGTGGGAAAACTATATAACAATATTTACGTGAGATTTTCTATATGGAGCTTTGAAACTTATTTTACGTAAGGTTTTTGTGTTTGCAAAAAGAAACTTTACCTCACGTAAATATACGATTAATGCAACATTAGAAAAGCCTTTCGTGAGATATTCTTTTTGCCATTTTGATATTTTTTTTACAATTTATTTATTGGTCTCGGGAATAATTCTCACGTAGGTTTCGTGGTTAAAATATATAACAATATCTACCTGAGAATTTCCTTGTGAAGCTTTAAATCTTAATTTACGTAAGGTTTTTGTGTTTGTAAAATGAGCATTTAACTCACGTAGATAAACGCTTAATGATACATAAGAAAAATCTCACGTGAGATATCCATTATGGAATATTAATACTTTTTTGACGTAAATATTGTTTTATTGGTTGATGGCCTAATTCTCACGTAGGTTTTGTGGGAAAACTATATAACAATATTTACGTGAGATTTTCTTCATGGAGCTTTGAAACTTAATTTACGTAAGGTTTTTGTGTTTGCAAAAAGAAACTTTACCTCACGTAAATATAAGATTAATGCAACATCAGAAAAGTTTTACGTGAGATATTATTTTTGTACATTTTGATATTTTTTTTTACAATTTTATTTTATTTTTCCGGGAATAATTCTCACGTAGGTTCGTGGTTAATATATATAAAATATCCTACGTGAGAATTCTTGTGAAGCCTTTGAAATCTTAATTCGTAAAGGTTTTTGTGTTTGTAAAAAGAGAGCATTTAACTCACGTAGATATTTGCTTAATGATACATAAGAAAAATCTCACGTGAGAAGATATCCATTAAGGATCATTATTACTTTTTAACGTAAAAAACTGTTTTACTGGTTGAGGGCCTAATTCTTAACGTAGGTTTTGTGGGGAAACTATATAACAAT
>JABUQX010051851.1:0-41187 GCA_015478945.1 Trachelipus rathkii
TAGAATGATGGAGAATGGATGAGAGTGAGAATTACCTACCTTATATATGCGGAGGATTGGTTTTGTGTGGCGAATCTGAAGAGAGTTTGGAGAGGACTGTAGAGAGATTTGGTAAGGTGTTTGTTAAAAGAAAGGGTTTGAAAGTAAACGTAGATAAGAGTAAGGTTATGCGTGAGTGAGTGAGGACCCTCAGTGTGAAGTTATGTTAAGGTGAGCAGCTGGAAAAAAGTGTCTGAATTTAAATATATAGATATATGTTGAATGAATAAGGGAGCGGGATGATGCAGAGTTAGTAGGAAATTTTGAATGGCAGGAAGGTGGGCTGGTCCAGTTTAAATCGCTGTGGATGTAAAGGGAATAAGTGTTGAGTGCGCTGAGGTCTTACATGAGGGGTATGTTGTAAAACCCGTGTTAATGATAGTAGTGGGACTATGGTCTTGAAAAAAGAAGTATAAATCTAAATTACAATGTGGTCCAGATGGACATCTTAGGTGGCGTGTAGGTTGTGAAAAGAAATAAAAATGAGGATATGAACGTATTAGAGATTGTTTGGTTGAAGATGGAGTAAATGAGAGAATAAATGAAAAGGACGTTTGCCTTGTTTGGTCATGTAGAAAAGATGGATGACAGACGGTCTGTTGATCTGATGTATAGTGCGGTAAGTGTGGCTATATCGACCGGATGGAGACAGAAGAAAAAGTGGAATGGAGTCAGAAAGGAATGCCTAGGAAGAGAGAAAGTGAGTTTTGGCAGAGGCAAAAGAAATGGGCATAAAGGAGTTGAATGGTGGGTTTTGTAAGGGAGGTATGTTGAGCCCACCTGGTGCAAGGAAAGAACCCCACGATTGCGAGAGGGTCATAGTTTGATGGGTTAATCGCCGCCCGTTGAAGTCTCTAGGGTGGATTTTCTGACTGCGACCAGTTCTCACTAATGGTATAAAGGGGCAGTAAGGCTGGGCTTTCTTCTACTTGCTTCATAATTCTTCTACTATAATTTTAGTTTTCGGTATATGTTAGCACCTGCCTCCAGTCTTGGGAATAGATAAGAATGGGTGATGATGATGAATGATGATGATGATGATGGATGATGATGATGATTGATTGATTGATATGATGATGATGATGATTTGATGAGATGATGGATGATTATGGTTAATGATATAATGATGATGATGACGATTGTATAATTGATGATGATGATTGATGATGAGGATGATGATGATGATGATGATGAGGATTTATGATGGATGATGATGATGATGATGATGATATGATGATGAGATGATGATGATGAATGATGATGATGATGATGATGATGAGATGATGATTGGATATTGATGATGATGATGATGAGATGATGATGATGAAGAAGAAGATGATGGATGATGATGATGATGATGATGATGATATGAGAGTTTTGATTGATGATGATGATGATTGATGATGATGATTGATGATTGATGATGATTGATTGATGATGATGATTGATGATTGATAATGATGAGATATATAATATATTATAATATATATATATATATATATTATATATATATATATATATATATCTATAGATATATTATATATATATAATAGGCAAGTTTTCATAAAAGTACTTTTACTTTGAACAAATCTAGTTGTACTTGTACTTGTTTTTGAACAATTCTAGAGTACTTGTACTTGTACTTGTACTTGAAAAAAAATGTACTTGAACCCAACCCTTAATATATTATATTCATATATATAATATTATTATATATACTATATATATATAATATATATATATATAATATATAGATTATATATATAATATATATATATCCGGTATTATATGCTTCCTTGTGAAATCTCGAGATTAAAAAAAATCTGGCCCCCCTTAGATTTCATCCTGCTGGCGCCCATGTATATTAAATAATTACGGTAATTGGTTAGTATTACTGACTTGAGTTCACATACATAGTATATTAAAAGTTATAAAAAAATTATATTTTTTTCAAAATGGTGTTAAAAAAATTATTTGGAAGTTTTTTTTAATGCATTTGAGTTTATTAGAGTTAATATTTTCACTAGAAAATATTAATAGCAACGCTCTGAAAATCATAACCAATTTGGCTTTTTCCCGTTCGTGTAGGAATGAGGAATTCACTTATAAAATGTTTAGGATTATATGACATAGCCTACAGTCGATAGATATTATTTTTTTCATAATCAGATTATTTCCTTTATTTCAAGGAATCAATATTATAGACAAAGTGTATGTAAATAATATCAAAGGCATTTTAAAGATTTGTCTGTCCTTATTTGTGTTGTAATATTACAATTAAAAAAAAAAGACTTTTACAGAATTAATATTACACAAATACGATATATATATATACTATATTATATATATAATATATAATATATATTATATATATATATATAATATAATATATATAATATATATATATATATATATAATATATATAATATATATATAATATATATATAATATATATATAGATATATTATTATATATATTATATAATATATATATATATATAATATTATTATATATATAGCGTCGGGCGGTGTGACTTGGACACTTTAGTTATAACTTCATCTCCCGACTTTCCCCTAATTCACTTTTTACAGAATTTTTTTTTTTCTGAAATTCAAAGCCATATAGTAGGTAATAAGCACACAAAAAAAATAATAATGTTAATTCTAATAAATAAAAGTTTTATTAAGTTTTAATAAAGCTTCTTCAGCCTGCCCGTGGAGGGGTGAATCGACCATCTGTTTAAATTCCTGTTTTTATATATAAATTCAAAAAAAATTTTTGTTATATTTTAATTTTTACTTAATATAAAATTATTTATCATAGTTAAAAAAAATCTGTAATAAGTAATAAAAATGTCAAATAATGATAAATTGAAATAAGGAATAAAAATAAGGTGGTCCGATTCACCCCTCTCCGCTCAAAAATTTCAAAAATTTGGACTTTTTTGAATTTGTTTTTTTTTATATAAATTTCATTTTTTTTTTAATTCTCACTTAATATAAGTAACTTTTTATTTATATTTAAATTTAATTATACGTAATAAAAATGTCAATAATAATATGTAAAATACGAAAAACAATGGTGGTCCGCTTCACCCCCCATCAATTTTTACGGCGGGGTGAATCGGACCAAGTTAGGCCCCGTGATTTAGCCACTAATACTCTTTGGAACAAAAATTTACTTTGCCAGTTGAAAGGTAACATACTCAAGTGTATTTCACTGAAAAAATAATTAAAATCCATTTACAATTTTTCATTTTATAACAAAGTTAAAAAAACTCATTTTTCAAAAGTGAAATTCTATTGAAGGGCATTTTGTACCCTAATTTGTAACATTTTTTAAAAAAATATAAAAACTTTCGTAGAATTAAATGATCTAAATAAAACTTGTACTACCGGGTGACTATTAAATGAGCGAAAACAATTTTTTTTTTTTTTTTAATTTTTTTATTTTATTTAGAGTGGACCGAATCATCCCTCCTAACGAGGCGGGCCCGGTCACCCCACCCGACGCTATATATTATAGTGCCATTACACAAAAAAAACATTTTTCAGTTTTTTGCCAATAACTATTAAACTATTTTGCATATTAGACTTTTATAATAATTTATTATAATGGCTAGGCCTAGGCTATATATATATTATATATCCCAGAAAAATATTTTTTTGCTTTAATCTTTTATATTATTTAGAAAAAAAAAAAAAAAAAAAAAAAATAATGTTACAAAAAAAAAAACACTTCTAAAACCCCTTCTTAGAGTGACAAATATGTCAATCCATACTCATGTTAGTTCCATCATAATTAATTTCATACATTGAAAAATATTAAATAATAGTAAAAAAAAAAAGTTAAATTTAATATGAAATTAAGATACTGTCAACCGAGGCAATATCAGAAAAAAATTGGTCTTTTTTTTCTGTTTTTTAAGTAACTTAACTTAAAAACTATAAGCCACTTTACAAGAAATAGTTTAGTATAATTACAATATGCGGCATTGCAACATTTAATGTAAGCAGAAATTTAAAAAAATTAAAAATAACTTTTTAAAAATTACATAATATATATTTTCCCTTCCCGGGCACAATTTCAGAAACAAAATTAAAAATTATATAAATTTTACCCAATTTTTTTTTTGGTTGCCACTAGCTGAAATGAGCTTCTCTAACATGTTAGTAGTAAGTAAGATATAAATTAGCTGTTATTCATAGATAGCTGATTTTTTTGTTAAATCTGGCACGCTTCTTAGCCATTTTTAGTTTTTGTTTTGTCGGGTTTATGTTATATTGGGGTTTCCGATGCCTCCGAGTCGATTCCCGTGGTTACGGAGTCAATTGGCCATCCCAGTAAAGGATGGGGGGAATGGAATGGAAATCTGAAATTGCCCGGGGTTCATAAATGTTTAACTTTTTAATGAAATGTGCTATCAATATGCATTTTATATGTATACATAGCTTAAAACCTGTACTATCAAAGAGTACTGTCAAATTTTGACAAATTTTTTAGCTTTTCGCTCACTTTATTTCCATACCCTTGATTTAAAATTTTTTTAAGAAAAATAAAAAAATCTAGGTTATTTATATATTTTAAAAAAAAAAAAATTTTTTTGCAATTCACTGCACCTGTTAATCTGCTACAACTTTTATTAAAATATTTTTTTTTGTAAAACTTTTAGTTTTTTTGTAAAACAATAAATACTAAAAATTCTGAAATTACCCCGGCTGACAGTAAAAATAAAAAATTTTATTTACCTTAAATTGTGTTCTGATTTTGTGATGATGTAACTGGTGTGTTGAATCAGAATTTGCTGTGCTGAATAACCCCCTTCCCTTCCCTAAACTCGCGTGAATAAAATTTGCATCTTATTTACCCCTTCATTGAATAGGTTAACCCCCCTACACCCCTCTTGAATATGACGAAGGGTAAGCCAGCCACGTAAAACGCGTGTTGATGCGTTCTAAAACCTCAAAGGTTGAAACTACCCACTCAGCAATAGCGGGAATCAACTCTGCATACCTCAAAACATACTAGCCAAGACCCAATGCTTCGGCTCTGTAGTTCCAGAAATAAAAAAGTTGCATTAGAAGTGCTAGAAAAAAGGGGGGAGGGTACCTATCTGATACTAAACCATGGTAAAAAAGTGATTAGATTGCATCATAAACCACGGGAATCGATTCAGCAGTATCGATTATATACTAATCAATACCTATATTGGGTTTATTCCGTGACATACGATTTATACACCATGCTAGAGGCATTAGAAAAGGGGGGTGGGTTACTAACTCGTAGAAGGAAGCTTCCCACAATGCCATTATAAAACATGGTAATCAACTCCCTATACCTTAAAACATAGTGTTAGACACCTGACTCGGGTAATTCGTATGATGTAGGATATGCCATTTGCTAGATGGGCTAGAAATTATAATGCTGAGAGCGACGTGTGATTCACTTTCTAGCACATACGAAAATGTTGATTGATACTATATAGTATACCGTATATTATATATATATATATACTAACAACTGCCACACATTCAACGCAGTGTGATAGGTAATTAAAAAAAAAACCTACAGTAATTTCACACTGCTTGGGCATGTGAACCTGGGCCATAGCAGATGTCCGCGTAAGTGAGTGATATATTCACCACAGAACAATTCTCGCGCGTGTTTAACTTTTAGTCCATCGTGGCGTGGGTCGTCAAACACTTTATGCGGAACATTCTGCCAGGGCCCAAACACATTGATACAGGCCAAATTTTTCATTTTAAAAAAAAAAAGTGGCCTTTTTTGTCATACAAATGGGCCCTTTTCGTATAGTCTTTTTGATGGTACCCGTTTTCTACCAAAATTTTTGAAATTTGGCTCAGGTGTTGGATTACCTTTTGCATGGGACTAACATAATTTAATTTAAATATTAATATAATTTTAAGATGTCCTTAATGCAGTATTGACTGGGAAAAGTACAAAAATCGTCAAAAAGTCGTTCAAAAAGTAGGTTGAAATTTTTGGAAAAATTTCAAAAAATTCCCAAAATTTCAAAAAATCGAATATTGAACCTTTATAACACCTTTAAACATGCATACTCGATGGGGTTAATAGGTCCACCAATTTTTTTGCTCTACACATCATATATACGGAGATACAGGGGTGGGCCTTTTTTACCAACAGAGATACAGGGTGGGCCCTTTTTAGGTAACAGCACTATATATATATATATATAATATATATATATGATATATTATATATATATATATATATTATATATATATATATTATATAATATAATATATATATATATATATATATATATATAGTATAATATGCGTAAATTGTTACCCCCAGAGTTGTGTCACCCCCGATTTTATGAAAATCACAGGATATATACTCTAAAAATAAATAATAATAAAGAATGGTGAAAATGAAAATCGTCGCTCTCCTAGGAAAAAAAAGTTACAGCCTTCCATAAAAATTTGTAAAAAACCCCATAGGATTTGTTATTAAAATAAAAAAACCAAAAAAATTTTTCTTTTTGATTTTCTCACTTGATTGAATACTCTAAAAAAATAATAAGGAAGAAATAATTTGAAAGCGAAAATCGGCAGTCTCTTTAGGAAAAAAGTTACAGCCTCTGAAAGTTAAAAAGTTTCCCATTAAGATTTTCTTATAAATAAAAAATTAAGTGGGCCTCGTGCTCGTTTTTAGGGCCATCCTAGTTTAGGTTAATGATTAAGATTTTGTTAATTCTACATAGATTTTCTCTGTGTATACCTTAACAAACTTTTCATAACCTGACTTAGAGGGCCTGAAAATGAGAAGACCTAACTGGATCGATCAATATTGAAAAGTGTATGGGATTTTAACAACTTGAGAGGCTGTAACTTTTTTCCTAAAGAGAGCGACAGATTTCGTTTTAACTCTGTCTTTCATTATTATTTTTTTTGATATATCCTGGTGATTTTCCATAAAAATTGGGTTAACAACCCTCTGGGGACAATAACCGATATATATATTATATATAATATTATATATATATATATATATATATATATATATATATATATATATATATATATATATATAATATATAATATATATAATATATATATATAATATATAATATATATCTATGGCCAGGTGCAAGCACCATCAAAGGCGACACACGACACCATATATGATATATATATATATATTATTATATATATATATATATAATATATATATATTTATATATTATAATATATATATTATATATATATATATTATATATTATATATATATATGATATATATATATTATATTTCTGCAGCTACTAAACACTATGCCGCCCTCATATTCTGCAGCCCTAAGCATTGGCATTTTAACAACGGCTACAAGCCATTACAGTTGTACGATTTTTTGTGACACTTGTATATTTCTGTAACACAAGAATGCAAACTTGAAAATTGTAGCTACAAGTTAATTAGGCCTATTAGACCAATTCCGTAACACAACTATTTAAACTTGTATGTTGTGTTTACAAAAAGAAGAAGAAAGACAAAAAAACGTAGCATATTTTACCAAATCTTAAGAACGTGGAGTGAAAATGATATTTGACCAATAATGAAATCAAGAGAGTTTTATGAATTTTCTGTATTTTAATTATTATTTATTTCGTTTTAATTTTATTTTCAATACTATGAACACTGCCTTTAAAAGAGTTTCCATTATTTTGCTCAGGACTCAAATTGTATAATATTTGTTTAGTCTAACCATTTTGAAGGAATTAGTGACTTTCAGTTTAAGGAAAAATTTAGGCTAAATAGATTACAATTTCAGAACGTTTTGACTGAAATTGGTGAAGCTCTTGAAAATAAAACTAATAGGGTTTACAGTTTATCAGCTGAGCAAAAATTGAAAATCGCATTACACTGACTTGGGAATGGAAGCCTATATCATGGAATAGCAGATATGCATGGGGTATCAAAAATGATGTAGCTAGATGTGTACACGAAGTTGTAGGTGCAGTTAATGAAATTTTATTTGATACAGCTGTAAGTTGGCCACAAAATATTTTTGACATCACTCAAAGGTTCCATGTCATAGCTGGATTTCCACAGGTTTGTGGTGTTGTTGATGGTATTTTAATTAAAATAGATGCTCCAGCAAATAATGAACCTGCTTTTGTTGATAAAAATCATAATCACTCAATAAATTGTATGGCTGTATGTGGGCCTGACATGAGATTCTACTATATAAGTAGTAACTGGCCAGGGAGTGTTCATAATGCTCATGTTTTGCGAAATAGCAGTTTGCATCAAAGAATGGAAGATGGGTGGATGCCATATCCTGAAGGGGTATCCTTTGTGATTCAGCCTACCCATTGAAACAGTGGCTAGTTCCCCAAGGTACAATAACCCAGAGGACATTGCTTACAGACGATTTAACCATGCACATAAACGCACAAGGCGTTTGATTGAAAATGCATTTGGTATTTTAAAGGAAAAGTTTCCATGTTTGAATCATCTGAGGTTAGACCCAGTGTTTGCAGCTAATGTGTTTAAATGTTGTGCCACATTGTGCAATATATCCAAAAATAATGAAGTTTATATTGATATTGAAAATTTTCATGATGATGAAAATCGTGTTGAAGAAAATGAAGAAGTAGTTGACAATAATCAACCTCCAATTGTTGCTGTAGCTAGAGTTCAACAACTAATTGAATACTTTCAGCAACGTTAGTTGAAGGGAGCCTCTCAGATAATTGAAATTAGCAGTATTGTGGACAAATTTTTGTTCTGCAATCTTATCGGTATGATTGTCCTGTTTTCCTTGGAAATAGTACATTCTGTCTGAGTTTTTTTTTTTTGCCAGTATAAATTTTTATTTTTAGTCGAAGCATAATTCTCATCTGTGGGGGTTTATCTTGTGTGAAATCAAGTTTGAAGTGCTGAGGTCTAATCCCTATTCCACTTACAACCTCAGAATTAGTTCTTAAGTTCTTAAGGACCATTATCCATTTTTGGGTGTTACTTCTTTTGAGGTCCTGTAGTTTCTTATTTATATCCCATAAGTATCATATTAATTTATTATATTATGCGATGATAGCTAATTGGGCTGATGTTTACAGTGATACAGTTTAGTATGTTTAGACTGCAATGATTCGTGTCATCAAATAACTATTCTGAGTATGCATGTGGAATTGTTTTGCGGCTATATCATTTATTACATATTCATTAGTTTTGACTACAGCCAAATTGGCTAAAGCATCGGGGGTGATGTGATTCGAGTTATCATATATTTATATTAATCATTATAGTTTTGACTAAAAGTCCAAATTTGGTGAGAATTTTGTCTAGTTTAAAGTAATCTTGACATAAATGTCTCAGGGTGCTTTGTGGATTTGTCACATTGGAACAAATTCATTGTCTTAGTTTAAGTTTGGTTTGACTGTGGATCAGTTTTCTCAGATAGCGAGGGCCCCGGGTGCTTTTCCCCCTACTGTCTTCTATATTCTTCTTTACGCTCTGTACAACAAAAAAAAATAATGAGATATTACATTTATGAGGACAATAATGCGAGGTGGAAAGTCTTTGAAAAACTTAAGAATACGTTAATCTACTCTTGTTGAGAAGAGAAGTAAATGAAAACATTTTAAGTTTAAGATTACAAAAATAATTAAATAATGTTTAAAGATCATTCATTGTGTTGATTAATACTGTAAAAATTCTACCAGATTTTTATAGAAACAATATGGGTTTTCTTGGCGCGGTTTAGTTATTGATTATTTAGCAGGTTAAAAATCATTAAAATTTACCCCCGGTGTTATGGATATACATACAAGTTATAATAGCAAGCGCTATTTCTGTTTTTTTAAATATGCTCTCCAACGTTTTCTTCCCTCTTACCTGTAGAGCGGAAAATTTTCTAGTTCTGCTATCATATGTAATCAGTATTTATGGTATTATGTCCGCTGTATTCCTTTGGAGAGGTGGGCATGGTACATTGTCTAATGAGAGGTTTTTTTTATGATCTTCTCTTTGGCAAGTAAGTTACAAATTTTTATTTTTAGTCGAAGCATAATTCTCAAATGATTAGTTTTTAATCTTTTTGTGATGATAGTCAAGGTCTTGAAGTGAGGTCTAAATCCCATATTCCCACTTACAACTTCAGAGGAAAATATGTTCTTAAAGACAATTATCAGTTTTATTGGTGTTTCGCTTTGAGTTTTATCTGACGTTAACCCTATAATGAATTTTACATTTAAGAAGACATTTTGTTCCCGCTGAAGTGGAAGTCTTTGCATAGAAACTAGTGTTTCAAATTCTTGCGTTAAAATTAATATTAATAAAACATTTTTATTTTGTGATGCGTACAAATAATTTTTATAAAGGATCCATGTGTTATAATTAATAATTCTACAATAGAACAGATATGTTTTGTGCTGTGCCTATATATTATTAGGAAAAAACATATATGACGATATATATATATAAGCTATAATAACTTTTTATCATCTATATAACAAATTTGTTTTCACATGTATGTAATGTAATGATATTACCTTTAAATCACTGATCCATTTTTACTGAGAGTTCATTGTTGCGTATTTTGTTATAAAGTTGAACACAAATACACACATTTTTTATGTTTTTTATAAATGTTTCGGGTTGTGGACTAATCAAGCAAATGAACAAGGGTTAGATTGGGTTTAGGTAATGCCCCTCTCAGACAGACGACAAAAGGAAACACCTCTTACTATGTTTGTAAGTAACTATATAAAATTAAAACCCTATACTACTCAGAAGGCAGGTGGCCGTTGTTAGAGTTCTCATTTACGTTATATACCCTTCGATATTATTATAGTAACACGATATATATATGATGATTAATATAACTTGCTATATTATATCTAATAAGTTCTATTTATAAAAGATTATAACTAATATATTGATATTCATAGTAGTAATATAGATAAGTATGGATTATACTACTATTCTTAACTTATAATAATAATATATAAGTTAAATGTTTGGATGTTTATATATATAAATCGGTATATATATATATAATATATAGATTAATAAATATCAAGAATAAATAATAAGGTAAACCTACTCAGATTGAGACCATAAACTGATTTGATCTTCGTGCCTGATCTAATACCTAAACGTGTTCAGAGTACACTCATTGAGCAAACCGTAACCTGGTAGTACTTTCTCCGTAAAAATATGTCAGTCCTTCAAACGTATAGTCCCTTAAACTACACCATGTAGCTCCATAACCTAGTACTACATATATACGCTTTTCCGAGCACGATTACGGAATGGAGACTAACCAATAAGCTTGGAGTAATGGACTACCCGATAATCAACACAATATGTTTTCGTTTTTATATAAAACTATTGTTATGTTCGACGCTCGATACAACGTATCTGTCGATCGTCCCTTTATATTAAAGCCAAGGGATATATTTACACTTATTTTTGCTATTAAACACTATAAGAAGAATAAGAATAGCTGTACTCAACCCCTCTATCACAGTTGTTTAACTAAAGTTAAGTTTGAAGTCAGCCGGTGTCCACGAAAAATACTATATTACGGGCTGACAAAGAGATCTCTCAATCTAGGTAAAATGAATGTTATCCTCTTTATGCGATAAATTATTAACAGTTCGTTTTGTGTTTCAAAGAGGTGTGAGTATGTTATTGTTTTACTTCTTTAATTCGTTTAGTCCTTGAGGGAGGGGATATCTCTTTTATTGTTGTTATTGGCGTAATACAGGTTATGACATTAGTATTCCTCCCACAATTGAAGAGAGAAATTGGAAAAGTTCATCATCCACTTACATGACTGCTCTGAAAGAGGTAAGTAGCTCGTCAGCTACAATGAGGCTTTGATTCACTAGTGCAAATAGAATTCTTCAACTTTACGAGAGGGTGGAAAACCCATTGGATGACTTAAAAGCTATAGTGGCATTTATTTTAAAATATTACATACTGTTTATAGGTAAGATAGACGTCTGATAAATAAATAGTCAATACCTCTGACTTTATATCTGATTTTTTTCTCATCTTTTGGTTCATGGTGTTTATTTGAACTAGATTTTTTTGCGAGGGGAGGACTGATGTTGGATATCATATAATCATTTATTTATATATACGATTTAAATATATATATAGGTCCATTATATACTAATAAGTCAATGACTGAGTTGATAAACCTTATAGGTTTAAGAAATTTTCTAATCCTTATTTATCATACTCCTTCTATAGTATATTATACTATAATATATATAATATACTATATATTATAAATAATGATTAAATATCTAGGATATATATATAGTAATACAGTATTATTATAGGGGATATATATTAGATATAATAACTATTAATTTCTATACCTAATAATAGATCTGTAATATATATATCGATTATAATTATTATTATTATTAATAGGAATATAAATCTAATTGTAATATGCAGGTATCTTCTATATATATCTAGTATCGTATATATATATATACCGTATATATATATAGTCTAGTATATTACTAAATAATAGATAAATTTATTAATACTACATAAATTCAAGAATAATACTATTATATTACGTATTTTATTATTACTATATATAAGTTATATACTTTACTATTAAATTAATCTAAATTTATGAGATATACTTCCTAATACGGGTAAAGTTTATAGGTATATATAGTATATATACTATATATATATTATCATACTATATATAATATAATATACTAATAATAATAGTATATAGGTATAAATAATAATGATATTTACTAGTAATATCTAGTAGCTATATATATATATAATATATATATATAATATAGATTGGTATAAATTAAAACCCATAATTAGCAAAATTTTTCTAAATTGTAACAAAATTTATAACCTTTTTTTTTTCCATTGCTTCAAATATGTATAATAAAGTGATGTTAATATCATCAATTACATCCTTGTATACAGTAGCCCGATGTTTAGTATCCTACACACGAGAAGGTTGAAGAGTATAACTCTGGGGTATAGTTCTACTCACAAATCGCTACTCAATTGATATGGCACTTACATCTGCTGAAGTGAGCTTAACAAAAAAAAGCTATGAGCCACAAAGCTGAAAACCCGCGTATTTTTGTAAATTATTGTAAAATAAAATTAGGATAGTTGTCTAAAGATTTATATACCTATACCTAGTATATGGGTGTAACTATTATCATATTAGTTAATACTTCTTCCTTATATGATTGTATTGTATCTTTCTTCGATTGTCTTTAAAAAGAAAAAGGTTGAATATATATTCTCAGGGGGGACTTATGTTATATATATATAATATATATAATATAATATATAAAATTTACATTTTTTTTTTATTGAAGTTAATTCACTTAAATATATATAATTTATATAAGATAAGTTCTATATATATATACTATATATACTAATATATATAATATATATAATGTATAAATTATATAAATATATATAGAATAAAACTTTATATATATATTCAGTATTATATACATAGTGAATGTATTCATTTCATGTTTCCTCAATAATTAATATAATTATAGTATATTCCTGTAACAACACACTCTTCTAACTAAAACAGAATGTATATACTTGGTGTTTTGTCCAAACGATTACAGTTACATTAAAATAACGAGTTATATAATATCATCCTAAGAAACACAAAGAGATGATATTTCAAGGTATGTGTGTCTATTTTTGGTAGGCAATCAAATATATTCTAACATTGCATTTTTTTGTATGGGTTGGATGGGCTTATTGGGGCAAGAGAGGTTTGGAATTCTACAATTATAATTAATTAATATTTCGGTAGCTGTTAGTTTATTCATATACTATTAATAATAAATTATATTATATAATGGTATAATTACAGTGAAACGCTAGTATATTATATAATATTAAATATATATATATAATAATAAAGAAGAATATATAAATAATTTAACTATCGTATTAATAGTGAGCATCGTCATATATCAGGTCATATAAATCATATTACAGGGTTAAATAAAAGGAAAAATTTCAATTTGCCAGTCGGAAATGGGCTTTCGCGTTTTAGTTATGCATATTTCGCTCTACAGTATTTATGTATCATAGATGCTACTATCATAAATATTAATATATTATATTAATTAGTTATTATAAGATTTATCTAGTAGTTAATATATATATAGTAAATATAATTAGATTATATACACTAATTATTTATATACGGTAGATATAGCTGAATTAACTGCTAACGCAAGGCGAAACCATGGGGCTATTTTACATCTACTAATTGTGGATATATATTAATTAGAATAAACATATTGCTATTTAGCACTTACCATAATATATATATAATAATATAATATAATATAATATATTATAATATATAATAGAGATATATATAATAATATACTATTATAATATGCATATATATAGGGTATATATATATATAATAAATATACTAGTATATATAATATATATATATAGTATAATAAGAAGAAATTAAAGATATATTTCTACTTTAGTTATTTTTTGTAAAACCGTGTAAATTAAACCCCAAAAACACCCAATCGTGAGTGAAATAAAACTGGCTTTTCAAAACTAGAAATTAAGGTATATGAAAGGTTTTAACAAACAAGTTTAATTACAATTACTTATTTCTTTTCGGATTAGTTCTTTATTTTTTAATTATATGGTTCTTTACTCGAGTTTTAGTGTATTCGGAGTATAGGAATACTTATTTTTGGGCGTCCAAAGCGAGATTTCGAATCTTATTGAAATGGCAGGCGATTAATTTTGAGTCCATATTATGTAAATGGCAAGTATTAACCCCACATTATTGAGATTTGATGATCCAGCATTTTTTACTTAAAAAACATTGAATCTAGGGGTAAATACAAAGATTTTCCCATGAACAGGGCGAAAAAGTAGGTTTTGGCAGCTGCTCCCAGATTATTGCTATCCACATACAATAATTATTCTGAAAGCTGAAAAAATATTCCATGATCAGGTTGGATGTATTTTATGTCTGGTTGACAATATGTTTATGTCGAGTGAGTTGGAGTAATATATTTATGTTAGGTTATTATTTAAAAATAATAAGATATTTTGAAGTTTTTCTTATATCTTGCTAGGTTTAGTGTTAAATAAAGTATGAGAGCGGAGAGTTCAATATTTTGAACAGTCACGTGCGAATCTTTCACGATTTTATTACTGTGCAGGTGCCGTCCCTTATTAGATTCAGTTCTAAGCGCATATAACCCTAAATTAACGGATCTTTGGTATTTTAACCACTCTGTTAATTGTAATAATTTTAATGATAGGTTGGATGTAACCTTTCTCCCTACCATCATGTCTTTTACTTGTTGCATATAATGTTTTTACATCTAAGGAGATATTTGTTAAATTTAAAACCTATTTATAAACATGAAGCCTAAATTTAGCTTCCTTTGTTCTATTGAATTTTGGCACGCATTTATCTCCCAAAATAATGGCGGAGGAAGATCAGAGGTCCAAGGGCGGACGTTTTGCCAATGAATAAAATATTGGTTAAAAAATATAAATTATTTTTAAAATTAAAAATAAATAAAATACTAATTATTTTAAAAAATTTTGTTTATAACCTTCTTCTTTGTTATTTTAGGGAAACTCTTCTTTAAGATATATTCTGAGATTATACCTTATAATAGCTAATATAATATATATATATAATATTAATATATATATATAGGGATATATATATTATATATCACTGAGCTATTATATATATATATTAATTATTAATAATAGTGATGAGTATCTAAAATATATTAGTTACCGGGTCGATTGTGAGCTGCTTGAATAACCACCTTCAATAGATGATTATTATTAGGATGTGGAAGGAGGAGTGGAGCGGTACACTGAAATATTATTTGCGTTTTATAGCTATACCCCGTTGACGGTCTGCTTTGGGAAAAGTGTCCTCAGTCGGGGCTAGCAGGGCTCCTGCCCCAGGACGCCACAAATATATGACCTAGTGGTATTATATACTGATAGTTCAAGCATATTATTATAGGTAGATGATATCGATTTAGTAAAGGTATATATATATATATATATATATAGTTTTATATACACTATATAGTTTTTATATTATATATATAACCTTAAAATTATTACACTTAATTCCGGTCTTCACCTCAGGGAGGGCTCTACGGATCGAAATATCCCGTCAGCGGCGGATAGACAACATCGATTTCCCATATTGCTAGCACCATCTCACAGAAGCTTATACTCATCCTCCATTCAAGCTGGCACATCGCGGGCAAATATGGTGTGGTTCCCTAATTTCTTCTTCATGGATGCCTGGGCTCTCCACACAATCTTTCCATCTTCCACTCGGCCTTACTGCCTCCACTCTCACTATCTACCCTTGGGCTCGTTGTATCTCCTTACAAATCCTTACTTATATGCCAGACACCACCATCTCAGCTATCTCGCCGGGAATCTATCCTGTTTCAACGCACAGGTCTACCACAAACCAACTCTCTGCGCCGTAACGCACTCGGTTTTCTTCACTCTATCTATCTCTCCGTCTTTCCACCCGACTCTAATACACCTTTCTTCTCAGGCGCGGAAGGCTTCGTATTCCTTTTTTCCTCTGTTGTAGGAGTGGCATCCATGGGACGTCTCTATTTAAGATTATGTCAGTGTGTCGGTACCCAGTATGCTTATACCAAATAATTTAATAAATCTTCTTTCTACTTTTTATATCGCAATTCACCCTGAGTTCACTTCGATAATTGGAATTATAAAACGCTTCTTCATTATATCTTCCGTTTCACTATTTTTTGCCATCTTGGTCCGACTCCCCATTGTTTTCCGCCCACAACAACATTCTCGCTTGCCTTGTAAAATTACGCGATCCCATGTGGTGAAACAAAAACTGCAATCCACTATTTCTTCATATGTGCTCATCATCCAATAACGATCTCCACTTCACCACATACATCCCCTCATAACCACACTGCTCATATCACTGTCTTGTATCAAATCATCTTCTATAATCCACAAATCTCCTTTCAAAAATTTCTGGTAACAAAAAAGTTCCATTAAGTCCTCTCATCTACTACTGCGACTTTCCTTCCGCGCGAAACCTTCAACTAGTTTAGCTGAAATCAGTTCCGTACTATATACCATTAAGAGTCCAACCATTCCAGATTCAGGAAATTCCTCTTTAAGCCGTGTTGTGGATTTGACCATACATCATAAGATAAGGCTATCACGGATATGGGACTTAAAGGGGAAACAGACCGGACACTAACTCCTGTTAATCTGAACTCCCCTTCTGCTCCCAAACCTTCAAAACCATTATTCTCATTGTTGGAAGGGCTTTCCCTTCACATTACACTCACAAAACGCTATACAAACTTTTTTTTATTGCTCTCCTCGTAGTACTTTTACTCCACTTCGCGTTAACAGCTCCCCCAACAGTCCTCCCAAAAGGCTGGCCCTGAGTTGCGATGAAAGGCGTTTTCAGTCCTAATCTGATGGATCCGAGTATGCTACGAATTGCGCATTTCTTAGGTCCAGGAAAGTGGCTTATTATAGCTATACTGATTTGATTACCATCCCAGCCGTCTTCTTCCATCTTACTATCTAAAAGGGCAAATAAACAAAAACAATACCGGATAAGAGTACTTCGCTACGCCATCCGGTTTACTGTACCTATACTGTTGCCGACTTTTCCCAACTGATTTTTCCTCTATCACCACTATGGTTAAAGGCTTTTCTAGAATGAGAAATTACAATACAGGTATGGTGATTGGGATTGATAGTGAAGGGCTCCGTGAGTGTGTAAGTGACATAAAATGGCTGTCCCAGATAGGTGATATGGATTTTTAGTGCAGTTTATATATTCGGAGGGTGAGACAGATCCTGGGTTTGTTATGTCTCCTTGGTTATTCAATTTGTATGGATGATGGTTATGAAGTTATGAAAAGAATTTCATGACATCCACAAAGGTGGTGCGTATTGCTAGGTGGACAAAAGAATGTTGTTGAGATGATAGGAGATTGAGTGAAAGAGTTCAATATTCCTACCTAATATTATAGCTGATGGGAAAGAGAATTGGTTCTATGTGGCGAATCTGAAGAGAGTTGAGACGATTGGTTAGAAAAGTTTTTGAGGACATGGTGGTGTAAAAAAATGAGAAGGGGCGTTGAATAGTTTAAAAACGTAAGAAATAAATAAAAGTAAAGGTTAATTGTAAGATGAGTAAGAAGAGACGTTTTCCTGATTCAAGATTGGTTTAGTATGTATGAGAATGGTAGATGAAAGCAAAAGCCCATGGAAAGAACATAAAGTGTCGTCTTGAGTTTAAAAAAATATTTAGCACATGATATGTGTTATGATGAAGGGAACCGCGAATGTTAAGAATGCAGATGCTTATGGTTAGTTTTACGTTAGTTTGTAAAGGACAGGGGAAGTTTGCTGGTGCAATTTTAAACGTGAGTTGAATGAAATTTGCGGACTTAAGTTACAAGTGGAGATAGCGTTCGAGAGAGGAGGATCCTACATGGAGGAAATAGAAATTTAGCGTGTGAGTGCGTATTTTTCGAATTAGCGTTTTTACAGATTTTGGTTATCGACCCTCTTGGACTCGTATATCGAAGGTTGGTTGGTTATTTCCCTCGGACGTGCCCGGGCGGGCAGCGGTATCCACACTTTCTCTCGATAATAACATAGTTACAGATCCTATATATTAATGCTTCCTAGATTTGCCCTGGAGATGTGTACTTACTGCGCTGTTCCCCGGCATCTGCTGATAGTAGTTTTTTGGTTGTGTAGAAGAAGTTTTTGATTTAAAATGTAGGAACGAAGGCATGGAACACATTAGGAGATGTGCGTTGTGCACAAGTGCTATGTCAAGATGTTGGAGAGGAGAAAATACAATAAAATGTTACGTTGATTTCTGTGCACTGGGTGTGTCTTTTCTGTCAAAGAAATTGAAGATATTGAGGAGATCGGTTTTTAGAGTCGTATATAACGTGTGAATGTATTATGGCGTAGTGTGTTTGGGGAACAAACGACCCGGTTCTAGAGATCCGACGTGATATAAAAGTGGGATATGAAAGTATTCCTGCTTTCGTTGAAGCGCAACTTATTATTATTATTTGTTTTTGTCTGCAAATATGATAAGCGCGTGATTTCTGTTGAACGATTTCGCGTTAGTAGATTTCGGCCTCAGCATAGCTCGGGGGAGGTCATTTTAATGAAGAGGAGAGCGAGAGTGAGAGGAGGGAAGAAGGGACCGTTGAATGGCGGATGGTTTGTATGGGAATAAGGATATGAGTATAACATGCCCAATTACACACGGGGCGGCACGACCATTAGTTGTGACACCCCTGAATATACATGTGCGAAACGAAATACCAATTTGAGTTTAGGTTGGTTCCGTCGCGTGAGGTTATTCTTAAGGCGTTGGGTACCCATGAACTCTTTAGTATGGTGGATTTATGTGTTTATTATGTCCTGGATGACGTTTAGTGTGTTTCGCAATAATAAATTGTTATTACATAGAAGTGGTGGGCGGACTTAATTTGCTTGGGTTGTGTTCTTCCGTTCCTATTCGAAATCGTTTTTTTGTAATCATTTAATCTTATCCTTAAGATAACTCGCTCTTTTTCGTTCTTTCTCCGGATGCATGACACGCACTGTACCCCCAGTTCTTGGGGCAAAGAAGGAAATAAAAGAAAGAAAGAAAGAACTATATATAATATAATATATATATATATATATATATATATTATATATATAAATAGATATATATATACTATTATATATATAATAATATATATATATATATAATATATATATTATATATAACATTTATATTATATTATATAGTCACAAGCCAGTGGGATTTGATTACGTATAAATGGCTGAATTTGAAAAGGAGATGGAGATAGAGGTAAGTGAATAGAACGGGCGTTACATGAGAGAGAGATGAAGATAAGTTGAACAACAATTGCAATGGCTGGGATTGTGCAATCCGAGTGGGATTATGATTGTTGGGTTCCTTTTCCGCGAAGGGCGATGACCACTCACATTAACGCAACTTGACCTATCATCGATGGAATGAGTGTGTCTGTACAGCGTTCTTGTAAAGCCCTAGAAGTTTGTTCTTTTTTACGGGCGCGACGAGCTCTTTCCTGCGTTAAAGGGGATTATTGAAGAAATGTGAAGGGCTCTTCTCCAAAATTTTTAATTTTTTTTACGGACGTCTAATATCATTATGGCTCTTTTCTAGTTAACTTTTTCCATCCTATTCATGCGATGCGATGTTACGAGTCAACACCAGCCCCACGGCTTTGGTATATTATTAAAGGATACGTGACAATATATGACAACGTTTTGAATAGACGTTGGTAGGTGTTCTTTATATTTATTTGAGAAAGTTGAGTGAACTACAAGTATATATATTTATGAATTTTTGTGAATATTTATGCTTGTAAGCAAAAAAGCTCTATTACTATGTCACTAATACATATTATTCATATATATATGTAATTTAACCTACTAAAGTTTAATATTTCAATAACTAACCCTCCATTCGTTTATGGAAACTCTATATGTCTCAGTAAGAGCACCAACCAGATTATGAAAATAAGTGAAGCCAAACGTCCTAACCTAATATATAAAAACATTCACTTGGAGGGAAAGTAATCAAATTAAAGAAGAACGACATGCGTTTTAAAAATTTTCCCAAATCGTGTTGGTATATAATTATTTGGACTATCCAAAAATTGGATTGATATTACAATTTTGACAATATCTGAATCCACTGAGCGAGATAATCTTTTAATATTGTTTCGTTTTCATTTGGATTATTTTAGAGGGGGATAAGTAAGTCTAATTAATATTTTCCTATACCCTAGAACTTATTTTTTGAAATATAGTTAAACACGGACAGGTTTTTCTCTACGAAAATAAGGTTCATTGAAAATAGTATTCTTGAAAAGCCTCTAATTAATTTATAAAATAATTTATTATTTGTTTTTTAATCACAATTTATTATTTATTTTAATGCTTTTATCCCACTCTTAAAAATATTATCAATAAACGCAAGAAATACCTTAGCTACAACCTTGCGTGATCGATGATTGGAAAGTGCGAAAACAATCATAACTGGGCTGGGAATCATTGTGCAAGCTTTAAGGAGTTTATTTTTAGAAATTTAGCCTCAGTTTCATCAGTAGTGTGGACAACTATGTTAATAGAAAAAATACTAAATTTTAAAAAGTGCAAGAACATATATAGAGGTAAAATAAAGAGTTGATGGAAAAAACGAATAGGAGAAAACCGCGCTTTGCTACAACCCTTTTCTAAATGTTAATTTATGATACAATAGAGAGATTTGGTTTAGCGCTGAGTCATGGGAAAGTTTTAAAGCAAATTCAGTAGAACCCAAATCATTATGAATTAAGTAAGTTGACTGTGCGCTGCAAGAAAGAAATTTTTGATAAGGACCACAAAAAATTTTTTTTCCCTTTATATTTATAACTTATTATCAATTTTTCCTTATATTTTGAATTTATCCATATTCTATCCTATATTTTCTTGAGTTCATCTTAGGCCATTGTTGAATGATTAAAATTTATCTGCAATTGCAATTTTGGGAATGGGGCTTTTTGACGAAAAAAATCTTAAACAAATTTATTATTTATTTGAATAAAAAAATATATAACAATAAGATATATTCGAATATTTAGAGAAATATTGAAGAAGTTATTTGGTTCAGCCCTACTGAATAAAAAAAGTGATTAATTTTTTATATTTATTAATTCTATCAAATGTGACCATAACCTTTATAAGAGGAGGCGGAATGGAATGGAACATTGGTTAGCGTATTGATGGCGCTAACTATGACTTACTATCAAGTTTAACTCCTAAAGTCTAAGCCTATTTGATTTCTATCTGTAGAGGTACGGTTAAATACTTCCCTGTAAATTTAAGGTAATAACCAAAAAAGTAGAACTCTGGGTTATCATTATTGGTTAATCCAAAATTACGAGGAGAATAAGACGTAGTATATAAAAAATAATGAAAAGGGGCTCTCCTAAATGGTTTAACATTTTATATATCTCTCAAAATAAAAATACACAGATTTTGAAAAATAAAAATTTTGTAAGTTTTTTTCTTCAAATTCTTAATTGTTATTGGATTTACAATTTAATGATCGGGAAAAATACCTGATTAATAATATATATAATTTATTTGCCTAGCACGTAATATATATATAAAATATACCACTGTATACTAGTATATAACGCACTACAGTATTATATAATATTATATATTTTATACGTATACTTTGCGTAGTTATATTGAGTATTTATAATTAAATGATAATTTACTACCTTACGTATATAGGATTATATATATGAATTGGTATGTGTTAGATATATTATTATATACGACTTTATATATTTATTATAGGTATTATTAATAAAATATAAATATATCCATATATAAATATATATTTACATATATATGTAAATTTATAGTTTATTACTATATATGAGAGATATATATTATATATATAAATTATATAAATAATAATTAAATACTTAAATAAATTTATTAGTATTATATATATACTTTATTCACTAATAATTAGGATTAATAAGTAATAATAATATTTAATTTATTATTATATAGCGATATAGAGATATCTATAGTATATATAATTATCCTATACAATACTATATAATATAAGTGGATAATATATTATATTAATGATTATAATATCTTATATATATAATTATTCTATATATAGTATAATTTGAGTACATGTTCACTTCACTTCTCACCCTATATATATATAGACATTTGATAGAGGGAAACTGTGGATCAAAGAATTAAACTATACTGTAGCTTTATGGGAAAAAAAAGATTTAAACGTGCAGCGTAGGATGATTTCTGACTGGGTGTAACAATAATTTAAACCTAGAGAAAAAAATAAAAATAATAAACATCTATCCTAACATTAATTGACCCAAATATCGTTGCATTTCGAGAGTTTCTAATTCTTTCCGTTCGAACAATGAACTCGTTTAAGGTAGACGGAGATTGAAGGAAAATATCTTTTCAGAATCCATGACTATCTTCAACTTTTCGTAAATTACCAATATTTATGCTCTAATTTTTATATGTACATCCTGAATAAACTCCTATAACAATTATAAGATTTATATAATAAGGCCCCTTTTAGAATTCCATGGTGCTACTTTAATGTCAATTCGGAATAAATCGTTTATAATAGATTTGTTGGTGATTTTTGAAATACCTAATAGAGGCGACACTACATGCGAACTTGGAACTCGATCCAAAAGATGAGATGTATTTTGGCATGGGTTTGATTGATCTGAGGACGAACCGGATGAATGATAGTCGGTTGCTTTGGCAGAGGCGAAAAGAAGTGATAAAAACAAGGAGTGAATGGCAGGGGTTTCGGGATGGGTATGGTTTTTGTAGGCTTGGAGCAAGGAGTTTAATAAGGAACCACACATTGACGAATTAAACCAACTGTACTAAATAGTCGTTTTAATAATGTTTTCGTTTACTTTTATTTCCTTTACCTTTGGGTGTTTTCTACGTAACACCTATCGTAAAAGGTGTTAATGGATTCCGCATATTATTTTATGCTTGGATTCTTCCCACTGACCGTGTGTAAGATCCATAGGTATACTTACTTTTTTTCTCTCTTGGTTGTCTCTCCAAATAATGCACTAATGAATATGTTTTTGTTAACTAATGATATATGATTAAACTTTCACAATATTTAAGAGGGAAACTTATTAATGGTAAGGATATTTAAATAGTTAATTAGTGAGCGGTTGGCTTCAGAATAGTTGGAAAGGCATCCGACTTGGAATTATTTCATTTTTCGGTCACCCTATAGTGTCTCTTTTGCAATTATTTTAATACCGAGCGGTATATTCAACTATTGGTTGTGTGGCTATGTTTTAGAGAGTCAGCGGTGTAGAGCAATCCAATAGTTCGTTAATGAGCTTATACAGAAATCGAGAAAAAATACAAAGTATGAATATATATATAAATTATATATGAAGATAGGGTGAGTATTTACAGTGAGTATTTTATTACGGTAAAATAGAATATATATCTATATAATAAAAAATTATTTATTACTTTATGTTTGGTATATATATTGATATATTATATCAGTTATGAATCAAGCAATTAGATTTTAAGATAATAAGGTCAGTTAATAATAATTAATTGGTCTTCTTTTGTATGATTATTATGTTATATATTATAGATATAAAAAATTATTAAATTATAATAAATGAATTATTCATAATAGTATTCTGCATAAATAGTAGATTAAACGTAAAGAAGTATATTTTCAAAGAAGAAGAAAGAGAAGAGAAAGAGTACGGTGTAGGGATTGTTTTTTGCACAGGTGAGGGAGTAGTTTTCAATGTTCCACGGGGCATGCGGATATATTACTCTACAGTGGAATTAACCGTGGATGCTGATCTGAATGTGTGCGTCAAAAATGGTAACACTATTTTCTTTATAAGACTAAATCCTGTCAAGTCAGATTGATTTTTTCGAAATATATACGCGTTTACTAACAGTTGTAAGAGAGTTGATGGGCATTTTAAAAGCTAATTAAGAGAAAATTGAAATAATAGTAGAAGCATAGAAATTAATCTATTCTGAGGATAAGAATAGCCGGTCGATAGCTTTGCTCTTTTGATGGCGCTGGCGATGGTGAACACCAAAGCCAAAGACACATTCGAACCAGTAGCTTTAATACCTTATATCGTAGACCCAATAATTATGAATATCTTTTTTTCCAGAGGTATTATTATATTATTTAATTGATTCTAATAGTTTATTTTATCAAGGGAATATGTTGAGTTGCGCCAATTTTGATCTAAATAGATGATGTTTAAGCAAAAATTATTTAAAACCAGAATTCCATAAATTTCTTTTCTTAACTTATAAATGAATCTGTATCTTTGCAAATTGTGGTGTAGGAAAATAAGCAAACTCTCCATGTTTGATGTTTTCACGTGATTCCCCCCTCACTTCAAACACGTAATATTTAACCGCGCATTTCTGAAAAAAAATAGCCGCTTCTTTAACAATAAAACATCTTTTCTGTAAAAAAGCTTTTAAATTGAAGTGCGCAAATAGTTGAATATATATCAGTATTATCCATTAACTCTTTATATAAAATTAAAGATCCACTTATCCAAATTTTGGCATACAAAAAACATATGAGCGCACCCAAGATGGGACATGACAAGATTCCCCACCTGACTTCTTTAGAAAGAACTCCACTAGTTTAATGCAGGACAGTTTCAATAATAGATATGTAAGGTGCAGGCGGAAGGTTGGAATAAGTCTCGTCTCTCTCTCTCTCTCAACTACGTCTCTCTCTCTTCTCTCTCTACTCTCTATCTACTCCTCTCATCTCTTCTACTCTCTTCTCCTCTCTCTCTCCTCACTCTCTCTCTCTGCTCACATCTCTCTCTCTCTCCTCTCCTCTCGTACTCTCTCTACAGACTCGCGTCTGCGCGTCCTCTCTCTCTCTCCTTCGATTTCTCCTCTCTCTTCCCGCTCCACTCTCTTCTCTTCTCCCTCTCTCCTCTCTCTCTCTCTCTCTCTGACTCTCTCTCTCTCTCTCTCTCTCTCTCTCTTCTCTCTCTCTGTCTCTTCCATCTGTCTCTTGCCACTGTATCTTCCCTCTGCCTCTTCCCCCTGTCTCTTCCCTCTGTCTCTTACGGCTTAAGGTCCTCTACTCTACTCACTTCCACTTCTCCCTCCCTCATCATCTCTTCTTATCTCTCTTTCGCGTCTCTCTCTCTCTCTCATCTCTCTCTCTCGTTCTCTCTCACTCTCTCTCTCTTCTCACTCTACATCTTCTCTTCTTCAGATTTATTCTACATTCTCGTCTTTTTCATCTCTCTCTCTTCTCTCCCCTCTCTCTCTCTCTCTCTCTCTCTCCTCTCTGTTGTCTTCAGTGTCTCTCTCTACTTCCTCTCTTCTCCTATCTCTCTCTCCTCTCTCTCTACTCCTTCTCTCTCTCTCTACTCTCCTCTCTCATCTCTCTCTCTCAATCTCCCTATCTCATTCTCTCTCTCTCTTCGTCTCCTCTCTCTCACTTCTCTCAGAGTGGACCCACACTGTTCCCATCTCTCTCCTTCCCTCTCTGCTCTCTTTCTCTCTTACTCTCTCAGTTCTCTCTCTCTCTCTCTTCTTCTTCCTTCTCTCTGCGGACTCTTGCACACTCTCTCTCGCCTTCTCGCTTCTCTTCTCGTCTTCCCTCCCTCGCGATAAATAAGAATAAAAGATATAACCAGAAAGATAAAAGCATAGTATTATAGAGTAGAAGAGATATGAGATTTCAATATCATAAGAAATAGAGTATAGAGATACGTAATATATAAGAATTATACTACGGTTTATAAAAAATAGGTTAGATAATAGAGTATAAGATAGTATATGATATATGAGGATAATTATGTTATTAATCAGCTATTTCATAGTGTATGAGTGAAATAAGAGTAGTGAGAAAGGTGGAAACGAGACGAGGTAAATTGCTACAAGATAAGAAGGAAAAGGATGAAAGGAGCTCCAAGAAAGGAGCCTCTAGAGGATGTACTCTGGTGTAGTGGATATAGACACCCCAGTTTGGCAGAATAATAAAGTCCCGCTGATGTAGCGACGGGTAGATCCCTGAGGATGGTGAGAAGATAGCAAATAGCAGAAATCCCTCGTGGCACAATAGGTAACAATTGGATATAGCACTGTGAATATATGAGCGGGGAAGTAGTTGAGGAGTGTGTAGGAAAGAAATATGCTGGGTGTACGCGTGAGTCCAATTAAGAGACGGCGAGTGAAAGTCGGAGGACTATTTGCTTTGCGGTGAAGTTACATAAAGGTGCGGTAGATGAGGATGAAGGTGAGGTATCACATCTAGCGATCAGTGGAACCACACTGAGTGGGAAGAAGAGGAGCCATGATGTGTGTAAGAACAACCAAATAGTGGGGAGGAGCGCCAACAGGAGCTGGGTAGTCGGTAAGTGTAGGGAAGCGCTAGACATGTGCGGGTAGGCTGGCTGTGGAAGGGAATCAAAAAAAATGAGGACGATGTAAGCGTGTGAAAGAAGAAATGATGGGCCCGAAACCCAGGTGTAATAGTAAATGCGGAGGGAGGCCAGAGGTCAGGGCGCAGTGGCTGTAGTCACATGGAGATGGAGGGTAATCTGGAGGGGTGAGGAATAGGTGAAATTAGGGCCGCTGCATCAACCCTGATACTTAGGTGTGGCAAGGAAAAATGGGCGAGAAGCTGGAGAAGGGAGGGTGAGGGGAGGGGTGCCCTACCGTATATGGCGGTTGGATATGGGGGGGGTTGGGGTGAAGCGTGAACAGAGCTGGAAGTAGCTAGTGGTGGAGAGAAGATGGGGCAGAAGGGGAGTGAAAAACAGAATGGGTGTGAAAGGAAACGTTGTGTAGGAAGAAGTTAGTGTTAAGGGGTAGGAGTGTAGATTGTTGAGATCCAGGCCCGGGAAGGGGGTGCGAGGAGGGGAGCCAGCGCCGTGGAACCCCAAGGGTGGGCTTAAGTGGTGATAATAATCACTGTGAGATATCCATGGGGGGAGTGGAAATAAGATTCCTTCAAAGGGAACCCGAAGGATGCACGGATCGGTTGTCCGCTTTTCCCCGTGTGGAGTGTAGGGACGGGCAACGGCGTGAAGCTACAGTAATAGTCTGGTTTTTCCTTAAGGTAAAGCTGTGGGGAAATGGAAACCTGTATCTGCTGATGGTCGCCCGTAGGGCTGAACATGATATAGTGGTTTCCAGTTCCAGCAATAAACGGAACATGCAATAATAATGTATAAAGAGCTATAACCATAAGGGAGCCCAGATAGAAGACAATCATGAGGTGCGGGTTGTAGAAGAAGTGAGAAACATCAAAAGAAACCAAGTAAAAAGCCCCGGGCGGTAAAAAAGGAAAGAAAAGAAAGAAAGAAAAGTAACCGAAATGATGTAATGGCAGGAAAGAATCCGGAATTTTTTTTGAGTGATGAAGGGCCTGTGGGAAGCTAAGGGGGCTTGGTAGGGTAGAAAGCGAAAACCAGACGGGACTTAGCGGGGAAGACGCCCGAAGAAAGGATAGAATTGCCAGGAATCAGCCCCTAACAGGAGATCTATGTGCAAACCGAAAAAAAACAAAAAGAAAGAAAACAGAGTGAACGTGGTGTGGGGTGAGTTACGCCTGACGCTGGACGAAGAGATAACCCGACCACGTTTTACATGACCATCCGAGAGACCCGCCGGTGCTCGGTTTGTTTTGCGTTACCAGTAAGGCGAGTGGATCGAGACTGTGCGCGTATGCCCGAAAAGAGAGAGGAGGTGATGGGCTTCTTTTTGACACGTTGACGGCTAAGCACCGATGTGAGGGTCGTGCGAAACTTGCATGCCCCAAGCATGGCCGATGTACCCGCCAAGGAAAGAACAATAGAGGGGAGGAAAGAATAAAAAAGAAGAGAATTGGAAGCGTAGAGTACAGGTAGATAATAAGAATAATGATTGATATACCGTATTAAATAGAATAGAAGATAGAAGAGAGAGATGAGAGAAGAGAGAGATAAGAGAGCGAGAGTGACAATAGAATAGGTATTGTATTGATATGCATTAGATGTGGGGTAGTTACGGTATGTTAGATGCGAGAATGCGAAGGTTCTACACCACCCAATATACGAACAGGAACAAAACATACCTGCAATGGAAGCTCTGAGCACACTCAAGATGTAGGCCTGGCAGGTGACAACCATGTGGGCAGCAGCGGGCAACAGCCACCTGCCTGTTAGCAGGCACAAACGTGCCTTGACAACACGACGCATTGGTGGGCTGGCCCGCAGCCCAACAGAAGCACTAAATAATTAAACGGAGCTTCTGAAGTCATTGGGGCGCGGGCCAGGAACATGAACGGCACACGGAGAGCCGCAGCAACAACCCAAGTAACTTGTATCGCATAGTCAGACGGGACGTGGCCAAACCCGGGGTACGAGCACCGTGACCACAGCAGGGAAAGCGCCGCTGTTACCCTAATTCAGCTTGCCCAACAACTCGTCTTCGGGATCACACCGAGAGAAAAGGTCATCAACAAGCCACATAATAGAAAGGGGGCACCCGGACCCAAGCTTCCGGCCACGTCGAGGTCCAGGCGGGTGAACAAGCCCGCGGCCCCGGCCCGAGAGCGCGTCGGGGGTGGGGGTGCCAATTAACAAACAGGGCGAAATAACCAACCACACTCAACAACAACGAACAACAAACCACCAAGAAAATAGAAAATGGAAAGAAAAAGGAGAGAAAAAGGGAGGAAAAGACACATAAGAAAGAAAGAATGAAGAAGGAAAAATATAAGGTAATGTACGAGGAAGGAAAATGACCCAAAAAATCAGAAACCAAGGAGAGAAGAAAGTAAACCCGACATAAAGAAAATACCTTAACAACCCAACCGAACGGTGAGTGAGCGACCAATGGTGTCAGCACGAATAAACTATAGAAAAAAATTAAAAAAAATAAATTTAAATTTATTTTAAAAGGCAGCCAAGGAGGCCAATGTTTAAATTCTCGAGTGGAGCCAACTGTGTGTAATACTGCCTCTATTTTCATAAGGTGTGATATTTCCACTAGGTGAGAAAGCAATAGTAAAATGGGCATTACGTGTGGTACCACACGAATACCAACAAATGAATGGAGAAAGACTCACTTGCCTATGATCCAACTTGCCTATAAAATCCAAGTTTCCGTATCGAGTACCGGAGGAACAGGATCCTGGCCTGAAAAACAAGTGAAGCACATAATAATATTACAACCCAAATAAACAACCAAATAAGATCTAATCTTATCATGGAGAAAAATAGAAACCCATTAGCTATAAAATACTCTAATGCTGAAAAAAAGTGCAAGAAACTGTATAATAAAAATATATAAATATAACAGTAATAAATTACCTGAGTGAAAAAATCAGACCATCAATGTGGCGTCTCGGGCTAGATTTATTATAAAGGGTATATTGAATGAAAGAGTAAAAGATAAATAATAAAAGAAAGTATATACTATGAGTAAAAGATGATATTATAGATATTAATACAATTGTAGACTTAAGATGAAAGAAATATGACTAACAATATATAATGAAAATAGTATTAGTACCCCGAGAAATAATATGTAGAGATGATAATATAGATCATTATAAGTATAATCATACTTTTGCCTATAACATTATATATAATATAATTAATCATATATATACTTTTTCTAAAATAATAATACATACTCTCATATATATATATTATCCCCTTTCATCTATTATTATTTATTATATTTATCTATATATGATTATATAAATATATATATAATATAAATAATAAATAAAATACTATATATATATAAAATTATATATAAATAATACCATATAAATTGAATTATTATTTATATACTAGTATTATTGATTATTAATATTATAATATTATATTATATATATATATATATACTCTATATAATATCATTCTATATATACAGTATCTCATATAAAACTAACAAATATTTTATATATATAATAATTAAAACCGATTTATAAAGACATACTGAAATCACTTACAAATATAATTAAGATATAGTTTTCACATACTTATCTTATACGCATGTAAAGTGATAAAAACCCTGTATTCGATAGAGAGATAAAAGAAAATTAATTGAAAAGTTCCAATAGTGTTTTAAAAATAATTCAAAGGTAATTAATCATTCTATATATTAGAAAAATTATTAGAAAAATTAGAAAATAAACTACACCACATCCTATACGTAAAAGGCCAAACAGATGTTGCAGTAATATTCAGTTAAGCAAGGAATAATAATAAGAATCCGTAATAATGTTTTTCTAGCTCTTATAAACTTTCAAAAGAAGAATTAGGGACCAATTGGTCCATATTAATATGACTGAAAATTATGAGTTCAGATAAGCGGAATAATGGTATCAACATTTTTTCAATGACTATTGCTTACAGTGAACCTAGAGGGAAAAGATTAATAATTGAGTTTGGGAGACTATTGTCTTTGTTTGCATGTAACTATATAAGACTTATAAGACCATTTGATTTTGATGTAAACCAAGCTATAAAACGATTTATATAGATTTGACTCCAAGTAAAGCTGCAGCCCCTTGATGGATAATATATGGTAGAAATTTCTGAAAGTTTCAAGTACCTATTATTGCTAAAGGCACTTTTGTACATTTTTCATTTTTTAAGTTCCGATCTATAACATGGGTGAAGGATACTCAGAATGCGTACTAGGAAAATGGCATTATGTTGTCCTATATTCATATAGAAAGAAGTAGTAAGAAAGATTGGAGATAATTTAGCACACCTCTATCTTTAAATTATCTCTGGTTGTTATAAAGGTTTTTTGAATTTTAACAAAGCACTATTAGACGATAATTTTTTAAAAAAGAATAACAAGACAATATGTAAATGACTCCACACAAGTTCAGAAGGGTAGTCAAGTTAAGACCAAACCATTTTAGAATTTATGGAAAATTACACCAGATCTGACTCGTCTTTCGACACGAGGAAAGATCCCAGTCTGATAATGTATAATATTTAGACTTTAGTAAAGCTTTTTATGATAAGTTCCCACAATTAATGCGTTGATGAAAAAAGTATTGCAATTGATGGTTACGGGTTGTTAGTGTTATCATGTTGGAATAAAATGATTGGGTGCTCAATATTAAAGAATATTAAACAGTGTTGTACAACCTAAAATGGAGAATTAAAAAGCAGTTAGTTTATATAGTGCAAGAGTGCCCCAGGCGTTGTCCCATGATGCTGGCCTACATTGTTCTCATATATGAACAACATATTATTACATGGTACTTAATATCGACCAAGGATATCTTAAGGCGCGAGTACGCTACTACCACAATGTCCTCATTCTTTAGAATAGTAAGACATAAAGAGATGCAAATGATCTGTATAAACTCTCTTGGGTGGCCCAGAGGAAGTGTGGCAATAGTGAAATATTAATTATAAGTTCCTGCTTAGTTTCTTCACTGCTTACTTTCTAATATAAAAGTTATACTTTACCATATGAAGGGTAATGGCTGGTAGTGTCTGAGACCCAAGAGAAATAGATTAGATGGTCATGGGTAAGCCCAACAATTTTCTCAGTAAGCCTAATAAGATTGTTTGCAACTTAAGTACAATAAAGCTAATACAATTCAGCCCCACTGTGCTTCATATATACAAATCCCGCAAACCTGTGTTCGACTCGACTAAGGAAAATATATATGTAAATCATTTTACCCTTCCGATACTTAGCTATTATGCTTAGGCCCATTTTACTTATGATATTTTGGCACAAGTTAAGGGCCCCTTATTTAATAAGATAATCTAATTTATCTGCTAATATGGCTACGAACTTGCAACGTAGAGCAACAAGGATAATTTCTGGGTTGATTACTTCACAAGAGCTATGAGGAGAGGCTGAAGAGTTAGGAATGTTTTCTTGTAGAAAGATGATTTCTCAAAGGTCACATACATCACTATGTCTACAATAAATATTTACTTGATAATTATTACTGACCAAAATATAATTTATTCTTATGTGAGAACTTATCCAGGTGACCAGGGGTTATGTTAATCTATAATAAGAAAACTCCCAGGAGCTTGATATAAAGAAAGGTCATGCATTCCCTCAGTAATAGGTGCTTAAATGGAAATAGCGCCAAAGGAGGTTTGAGTGTGACTCGACTCAAACATTTAAGAAACGGTTAGATTTGTTGATGATGGGATTGTCGTATCATTAATATATATGACGAAGCCCAATGGGGGTTTTAGTATAGCAGGTTATGTCAGAGGCATGTGTACCATAACGATTATAATGCATGTGGATGGTTGGGTAATCATATATAATCATAGTTTTGACAAAGCCACTGGGATTTTTGTATTACGAACAAATTTTGACAAGCCCTAGGTGCTTGTGGGATTGGCATTGATGCATGTTGTGGAAGTGTGAGGTTGGACTTGGGACAGTCTTTCGACATAAAACCCATCGTCTTTTTACCTTTTCTCATATTAAGGGAGATGTTGGGAGGATGTTTTCTGATGAAGAAGCTCCAGTATTAATGCATAAGTGATTTTGAGACACATCTCCCTCTTCTTCTTCAATAACAGTAGAAGAAGATGTAGAGGGTTCTGATGTACGATTATTATAATTTATTAGATTACCAGAGTATATAATATATAATAATATATATTATATATATATAATATACTATATAATATATATAATATAATATATATATATATATATATAATATAATATATAATATATATATATATATATATATATATAATATATAGTTGGAACCATATATAATATATATATAATATATATATATATATATATAAAGGGTTGTAAGCATAGAAAAAATTTGTGGTAGCTAGTTATGACTCCTAAGTAATCAATAAACAGAAAATAATTATTTGTAAATGAAAAAATATATAAAGTTAAAATTACAACGTAATTCATAAGCTCATCTTATAATAATCAAAAACTATCAATCATTAACAATATTCAATATATATTACATAAAAATGTATCTTTGTAAAATTAATAAAACACATACAGTAAAGCTCAAAAGGTATTTGAGCAAAACCCTTCAAAGAAAACTGCATTAAAGACTTTAGAGTTTAGATCATAACAAATGAATCATATTTATACAAAATTAACAATTGTTCATACTCAATAATGTAAAATTATTACCAAAAATTTCTTAGTGATATCTCCTATTCAAATGTCAAACATAGGTATATAACCAAAGGAACAACTTTAGATAAAATGGTGGCTCCACAAAGCAATATTATATACATAATATATTAATATATGATTGATGTAAAATTGGAGCATCATACCCATCAAAATTATACCCGTTAGTTTTGTTTAATTAATAATATTCACAGGTTAGCGACCAAAAACCTTTATTTCTATATATATATATATACTATATATATATAGTATTATTATATATATATATATATATATATATAATATATATATAATATATATATATATATTATATATAGTATAGTATATATATATAGGTTTATATATATTATAGTATATATATATATAAACCTACCAAAAATGAATACTTGCATCCCACTCACAAAATGGACTATAAGTGTAATTTGCCCTATCTCCAAATGTAATTGGCTTCTGGCTATATACATAAAACAAAAAAAAAAAAAAAATTTAATAGACAAATAAGTGTATGAAAAATTAAAATACTAAGAAATTGAAATTAAACTATATCTTAAATATGTCCATTCCTTGTCCCTGTGAATGAGGGATGATATTCATGAATGAATGAATGATATTCATGAAAATAATCAATTATTAAAATATAATAATGATATCGATTTGAAACAATTTTGGTAATATAGTTCACCAGATTCTAAAAAAAATAAAAAAAATTTTTAAAAAACAATTAATGTTTTGATATTCCTAGAACCAGCATTCCCAAATATTGTTAATAAAAAATTGACTAAAAAATATAATTTTTTTTTTAAAAACAATTAATGTTTTGATATTCCTAGAACCAGCATTCCCAAATATTATTAATAAAAAATTGACTAAAAAATAATTTTTTTTTTTTAAAAACAATTAATGTTTTGATATTCCTAGAACCAGCATTCCCAAATATTATTAATAATAAAATTGACAAAATTTTCATTTTTTTTTATACACTCATTATTCATTGTTTTTCTACACAGTCTTAAATCATCTGGACCAGAAGCTGGGGAGTCTTTAAAGGTTTTGATAAGTTTTGAATTAAGTTTGACACACATTTACTGGTGTATAAAAATTAATCTAAAATGATAACTAAAACATGAATGGGGGTAATCTGTTTAGTAATGGTGACTTGAGTTCACGTACATAGTATTTTGTAAATACATTTCATTTACAAAAATGGTTTTGAATAATTGTTTTTTTTTTACACATTTGAGTTTATTTTGAGTTAATATTTTCACTAAAAATATTAATATTAACGCTCTGAAAACCATAACAATTCGGCTTTTTCCTGTTCATGTAGGGATGAGGGATCACTGTTGAAAATGCACTTATTTACCCTTATCACAAATGTTACGTAAATTTTTTCCTAATTTCGAGGAATCAATATTATAGACAAAGTGAACGTAAATAATATCAAAGAAAAATAAAAAAAAATGTAAAACAAATAATTATATTGTATTTATACAAAAAGAAAATTAAAACTATAAATTATCAAACCCAAAATAGAAATTCTAGTATATGTCTTTACTATATAAAAAAATATATATATATATATATAAAGACATATATAGCCCTATACTAATATATATATATATATATATATATATATATATATATATATATATATATATATATAATGGCCCATTAGGGGGCTCAAGCCGACGGGAAACAGATGAGGGGGAAGATTTTACATAAAGACAATTTTAGTCCGGAGGAACCCCCGACAAACCCAAATACCAAAGAGCAGAGGTTCCTCCGCCCCTCCCCGGAGGGGGGGGAAATAGTCCTAACCCTTTCATTCCCCGGAAGGCGAGAGACCCGACTCCTACCATCAGGGTGGTCTACCCTTGGGGTAGTAACCCATTCGTTTTTAAAAAAAAAATTTTAAACTAATGGGTAATCCCAAGGTAACCCGCCCCAATGCACGTAGTCGGGTCTCTCTGCATTCCGGGGAAAGAAAGGGTAGGAATATTTCCCCGGGTCTCCGGAAGCCCCACTCTTTGGTATTTTGGGTGTTGCGGGGGTTCTTCCGCCCCCCTTCCCTACGGTATGGAAAACGTCCCCCCAACTGTTCCCCGTCGTCTCGTCGGCCTTCGAGCCCCCTAATGGGCAGAAGAGAGATATATATTATTATATATATATATATATATATATATATTATATATATATATATATAACTATATATATATATATATATATATATTAATATAATATATATGACTCAATCGCTCCGACTCTGCGCGATCAATCTAATCGACTCACGCTGCTTGTCTCAACGATTACTCAAATTTTCTAATGGTCACAATCTTATATATATATATATCATAGAGAGAGAGGAGAGAAGCCCATATAGCGGTTGGGCGGGGTGACATTTACACCTATATATATACATACACCATATCGTCCCCGACTCTTCCCCTAAAGCACTTTTTGGAATTTTTTTTTTTGAAAATGCAAGATACAAATACATAAGCACACAAAAAAGGATAATCGTAATTCTAATAATAATAGTTTTATTAAAGTTCAATAATAAAGCTCAGTCACCCCTACCATGGAGGGGTGAACGGACGCATCCTTGTTTAAATTCCCTCTTTTACGTATAATTCAATTTTATATTTTAATTTTTACTTAATATAATTGTTTTTTACCATATTAAAATTAGTAATAAGTAATAAAAATGTCAATACGAAAAACACAGAATAAAAATAAGGTGGTCCGCTTCACCCCTCTCCGTCAAAAATTGACACTTTTTTGAATTGGATTTTACAGAGATAAATTTCAATTTTTTAATTTTACTAATATATATACTTAATATAATATATTTATTGTATTTATATTTAAAATTAATTATACGTAATAAAATGGTCAATAATAATACATACAGTAAAATACGAAAAACAATGGATGGTCTGATTCACCCTCATCAATTTTTATAGCGGGGTGAATCGGACAAAGTTTAAGGCCCCGTGATTTAAAGCCACTTAATGACTGTTTTGGAAACAAAAATTGTTACTTTGGCTCCAGGTTTAAAGATAAACATACTGCGAGTGTAATACACTGAAAAAATAATTAAAATCCATCCACAATTTTCCATTTTGATAACAAAGTTAAAAAACACATTTTTTCAAAAAATAAAATTCTATTGAAGGGCATTTTGTACCCTAATTTATTATATTTTTTAAAAATATAAAAACTTTCTAGAATTAAAGAATGATCTAAATAAAACTTGTAAGTACTACTCGTGCTATTAAATGAGCGAATTTTTTTTTATTATATTAGGTGGAGAAATCTTCGAGGTTTTTAAATATCTGTGGGCCTAGTACCACCGCCGACGTTATTATTATATATTATAATATATATATATAATATTATATATATATATACAACCCACACTCCTAATATACCCCCACATATATATATTATATATATATATATATATATATATATTATATAATATATATATATATTTATTTTTATTAAAAAAAAAAATATTTTATTATTACTTTATTATTATTTTAATATAACAAAATTTGTTTGAGAATTTCTTTTTTTTTTTTAATATACATAAACGTAAATTTGGCCGAACAATCAAATTGTTGATAATCATTCAAAATTATTGATTATTGGAAAAATATTAATGCAATCAATATATAAAAAATCGGAACAAAGCATCAATAGCGATATCCCTAAAAAAACGAGAAAATTAGCCATTTAAAATTTTTGGAACGTTATTTTGTGTATTTTTTTTTAAAATATATGCATAAAATACACAAAAATCCATAAAAAAAATTTTAAATAATTTTTTAAAATCATTTTTGTAAATGAAAAGTTTATAATTTTAATATACTATGTACGTGAACTCAAGTCACCAATACTAAACAATTACCCTTAATGGGTTCTAATCCGATTTTAAACAAAATAAAAATTTTACGGTAGATTAGCCTAATTAAATTTATATATGAGAAAGGTTTGACACCACTGTTTTAGTACTTTTACATGGGGATGAAAAATGTGTAAAAAACTGATTAACAGGAAAAAATATTGATAATTCGTCAATTTGTTCAACTCCACTATTAGTCAAATTTCGACGCTGTGAATGAAGTCCATTTGTTATGATTTTTCGTAGGCTATTTTTTTTATATTTTTTTTATTGAAAATTTACGCTTAAAATGTACGAAAATCAATAAAAAAAATTAAATAATTTGTTGATAATTTTTGAACATTAAATGTTTATAGTTTTAATCCGGTATTCATGTTATTAAGATTGTGTAGCTCTCTATAATTACAGTATCTTGGGAGCTCCCACAATAGCTATCTAGCTATGGACTAGTTACTTAAATATACTGTATCTATTTTAAATGCACAAATATTAATTTAAAACTTAATTGAAAGAAATAAAGGTTTCATATTCACATTATTAAAATTTGAAACATAAAGGTAACCCATAAAAATGGGAAAACAAAACTAAAACTAGGCTACCAAACGACTACGAAAATGTCTGAATGTAAACAAACATGAATAACATTCGCTATAAAAGGAAAGGGCAAAATGTATAGAGATTTTCATCCTCAACAATATTCATATCCCTTTCAGACATAATGGATGAGAAAAAAACAAAGTAAACAAAAGAAAAGTACTATAGCAAATTATAGGAAATATTATCTATAACATTAGAACCTCGTAATACAGAAATACACAAAGCAGACCTAATTCAAATGTTGCCAAACTTGTAATTTTGGTCTAAAACTTGTAATATTTTTTCTTGTAGCTACAGGTCTTTAAAAAAGTTTGTGTTACGGGGCTTGTAGGTATAAGTAAAAAAATTACAATCCTACAACTGTAGGATTTGTAGCCGTTGTGTTACAGGCCCCTGATATTTCAAAATCATTCAAAATTTTACACTCCTCATGTGAAGCCCAAAAACTGAAATAGCTGAGGCTCGGTAACATAAAAACATAAATAAATACCAGACATTACATAATGAGTTCAATGTACTGTCCCTTAGTTTAAATATAATATGAAATGCGTAATCTAAAATCTAAATCTAATTTGTAATTTAATTTTTTTATAAAAAAATCTAGAAATTTATTAAACTAATTCATTCAATTGTTAGAATCAAACTCTGAAAATGTCCGAGGTTTATGGACGAAACCGTCAGGATCCCATCACATTTAAATATGCGCTCAATACTTCCTTTTGCAAATTATACTCTAAGAGGAGTATTATAAAGGAAATAAAAGAATATCAAGAAGAAAGATTATTGTAGGGAATTGGAAGCTAAAAGTAAAACATTATTATTATTATTATTATTATTATTATTCAACTCATTCTATATATTATTATTATTATTATATAATTGGATATTATTATTATATTATTATTATTATATCCTTACATTTATTAACTCCAGCCAATCATCTCTTTTGCAGAAATTCATGACTCTGAAAAATATATCTTCATTGCTGAAGGAAAAGAAGAGAAAAAGATTCGAAGTAACCAAAAAAATCTACGAAAAAAAAACAAGTTGGGTAAAAAAAAAAAAAGAAGAGGTCAGAACCAAGATTTTTGGCTAATCATTTAACTTTAATCATTGGTTTCCGTTGGTGCGGATCAACAAGTTGAGTGACAAGGAATTAAGGTATATTTGCCAAATTAAGTTGTCCTTTACGATTTGCCGTGAATCAATTTTATTCTTTATAAAATGTTTATATCCATCTGGGAGATCATATCCAGAGAGCTACTTTTTTGAGTTGATGAAATCTGTTTCCTTCCATTGTGATAAATTTGATCTTTCCTTCCCTTCATCATTAGCAGTTTATCTGCTTCTCTTCTCTTTATACCACTTATCAATTTATTCTCATCACATATTCCCATCTCATATATCTAGTGACCAGTTCTAAAAAGATAAAGAAGAATTTCTCCCTCAGAAAAAAAAATGATAAATTAAAATAAAATAAGTAAATAAATATATTAATAAAAAAAAGAAATAAATAAATAAATACATCATCATCGTCACCATCCACCTTCTTCCTGTCGGTGTCCTCACGATTGGGGAAAACATTAATCCACCTCTGAGCAGCCATTCACGAGACTGCGACGCGACCTCACTGTGGTATCTTGTTCATCCGGGGTTCATCCCCTTGGCCAGCCCCACAACCATAACCCCCCCCCTACATACAACCCCAGCCCCGCCATTCACTCCTGTATGCACCTTTCTTCTCGCCCTCTGCCAAACCCACAATTTTCTCTCCTTCACAGAGCATTCCTTTTATGACTTGATTCACTTTTTCTTCGGTCTCTCCTTCCTCCCTCCCAGCAGCGATTCCCAGCACACCTCCACCACTTATTAATTCCCTCTTAACCCAGTGATTATCATCCATTCCTTTGCATATGACCAAACCTTCTCAATGTACTCTCGGTTATTCTATCATTTTACGCGGTTACGGTACGCCCGTTCTTCTGACAAACTACAACAAACTATCCTAATGTGGGTCATTGCTCAATTTTAATCATTCTTCTCACACTTCTACACGCCCACTTAGAATTGTCACATCTGAACCACAAAATTCTTGTACCTTAGATCTATACTTCTTATTCCCTGACCGCCCCTCACCCGCATATACCACACTCAACCACTACCCACCTCCCCATAACAACACCACCAACTTAACGACTGATAACAACATACCCTCATTACAAAACTAATTTGGGCGACTCCCAAAACCACCACTCAAGAGACTTAGTCCTTTACTTGCAATAGCTTGCACCAGTCAACGGACACATCTACTTAGGAATGGTGTACCATTCAAATTTTCCCCCCCATCCTTCACTACCTCTGCATCGTCCGTTTCCCTTTTCATCCAACCAACATAATATCCTAAATATTTAAACTAAGATAAACTCCCCCACCCACTGTTCCAGTGCTTTAGTCATGCTTTACATAACTTCCAACACTAACCGACGCCACACCCCAACCCCAGACACAAAGGAAAACCGTTGTCTGCCCCTCCCCGACCTCACTCATGTACGAAAGCCCTTACCTGCTTATCTACATTTGACTGTTCAACCTCTCCTTTATGCATCGCGCTGCGCTTAGCCTGGGCCTGTATCCCTCTCAAACCCTCTAACTATCTTCTCAAACCATCTTCAGATTCGCCACAAATCAAAACCAAATCATCCGCATGAAATAGGTAGGGCACCTCTGCTCTCATTCCATTTCTCCATCATTCTAACACCCTTCCCCTGCCAC